>JAJOOH010011384.1:0-23660 GCA_029582605.1 Solanum gracilifrons | reverse complement strand
AAAAAAAAAAAAAAAAAAAAAAAAAAACTAAACATTTTTCTTAGTCTATTAAGACTATACATTCATTTTGTTTTTTCTTAACAATAATTTGTGCACAAGTAAAAATAAAGTGAACCGGAGAAATAGTACGTAGAAAAGACATACAATTTCATAACATGACAAAATGTTCTACTACAGTTATCGCAGAAAATAGTTTTCTAATTACATTGTCGTGAAAAATTATGTAATACGACACAAACAACTACTATAGAGGGTGTTTTTGTAAAAGATAAAAGTTTGGGGTAAAATTTTAATTTTCAAAAGATTCCAAATAATGAAATTTGGCCCAAATACTAGAAAAAACTAGTATTTGGGAATTTGAGATATTTGCCAAATAATAACAAATTGTATGGACAAACACTATTTGCCAAAAAAATTCCCAAATATTATTTGGGAAATCTATGGCCAAACGGGCCCTAAGTAAAGTCCTGATTGCATGTTCTGCCAAATAAAGATTAAAAAAAAGTAAGATCTCATTTGTTTGTTCACTAAATAAATTAGACCAAATAATTTTTGAATACTTATTTCTCTTAATATATTCACATATTATTAATATTTAAATAAAAATAACAAAAAATATTATATGATAACTTAAACATAGGAGTTTATTTAGGATTTTTATTTGGTTACCAAAAATAAGAAGGATTCTTTCGCTGCTTTCTTGTCATTATTTTCACCTCGTTCTCCATCAACACCATTAAAGCAATTTGAGACAATCATGGTACTCCCTCCGTCCACTTTTATTTGTCATGTTGCGCTTTTCAAAAGTCAATTTGACTTATTTTCAAAGTTAAATTAGATTACATTAATTTGATTTTTTAAACAAAAAAATTAGATATTCAAAATCTATACGAAAAGTACTACATATTGCAATTTTTTACATATCAATATGATGATTAAATATATCTTAAAATGTTAGTCAAAGTTTTTAAAGTTTGACTCTAAAAATGGAAAGTATGACAATTAATAGTGGACGGAGGGAGCAACTTTTTAGTATTTTTTTCTTTTTAAAATCTAGACTAATTAATCTCATAAAATAATTATTCATAACTTATTAAGTCTTGAATTTTGTTTGGATATATAGGTGCTTGTATTACTTCAGACTATATTTTCTCTTCTTAGTTCATTCAATCAACAATACAAAAATTAATTGAAAACAAATATACCATCATATGTACTCCAATTTATTTAAATAATACTCAAAATTGATAGTATAAAAAATATTTGAATGTTTTTTCAAAAAATAAAAGGGAAAAGAGAAGGTGAAATATCATTAATCTTTTAAATGTAAAAAGATAATAATTAAATTTAAAAAAGGGAAAATTGTATAAAATAGCAAACTATTAATTCAAATTAAATATTATAACCACAGTTTGATTTAATTGTAACCCGTAGCAAACAATTGCCATTCGCCTCTCTCCCTAGGTTTCTCGCTCGCCACTCTCGGCAGTCTCTCCCTCGCCTCTCTTGCTTTTATACAAACACAAATATAAAAAATGCGTTTGTGTTTGTATAAAGCAAAAGAAAACTGTATATATAAATATGAATACATATATATATTTTCATTATATACACTTATAATTATATAAATACAGATCTTCCTTTGCCTAACTCTCTTTTGCCTTTCTCGCTTTATGCAAACACAAACTATACAAATTACAATGTATAATTTGTGTTGTATAAAGCGAGAGAGAGAGAGAGAGATTTGATATACAAATATTTTATTCGATTCAATTGTATACAAATTCAAATTTTATGCAGATATACAAACACATAAAATTGAATTGAGAGGCTGCCAACGATTTATACAAATGAGAGGCCGCTAATGATTTATACAAATGGCCTACCAGCAAAATTATAGATATCTGAAGCTCCTGCCAATGAGTTATACAATCTGATGCTCCATAGCAAACATAAAGTTATATGTGAAAGTTACTCAAAATATAAGTATTACTATAAAAATGATACTCCCTTTGTCCAGCAATACTTGTCTGAGTTTGTACACTTCTTAAAAAACTATAAATAAAAGAGTAATTTTACTATATTATTCTTTGAATATAATAAATACAATGCCTTAAAAAGTGTAATAGAGAAATGACTATAATTAATGACGAGAGTAAATCAAGAACTAAGTATAAAATTATCCAATTTCATAAAGTAAGCAAATATTGCTGGATATCCCAAAATAGTAGAGTGGACATCTATTGTTGAGAGTAATTTTTTGTCCACTGTAGTGAAGAGAAGTTAATTTTATATATATATATATATATATCTATCATTTTGTATATTCACTTGCAACTTTTGCATGTTGGAGCATTAAAAGAAAATGGCAGCATTCCATGATTTCAGTATTTCTTCTTTTCTGCTTATATTAGTCCTCTGCTCTCTAGTACAAATCATTGAAGCACAAGGTTACGGTCCTCTTCTTCCTCAACAAGAAAGTAATCTTTCTCATTCTTCGCATATAAAGTTTGAATCTTTACCGAAAAATAAAATCCATGATTATGAGTTGTTGTTGCAACCCCATGATGAAGATTTCACTGTTTCCATTAAAGCTGATAAGATTTTGAAGCTGTATACTACTTTTATGGTTTTGCAGAGAATGCTCTGAAAGAAATAGCAGAGCAGTTGGGTAAAAAGGACTGGGATTTTGATGTGAATCCTTGTAATGGCAGCACAGATTGGATTACACCAATAACTGACGAGAAATCGAAGTATATCAACAATGTAACCTGCATTTGCTCTACCCCTGATAGTTTCTGTCATGTACAAACCATGTGAGGCTTCTTCCATTGGCTCTTTTTCATTTGCCCCCCAATTTCTTTGATGGTCACTCAACCGAGGATTCTTCTATCAAAAAGTCACTCAACTTTCTATTATAACCTTAAAATCACTTTAACTTTTTGATGGTCACTCAACTAAGGTTATAAGTGACCATCTAGATATTATCTCAATTCTTCATTATGGGTGTTTTTGGTAATAGGAAAATGCTTTTTAAGTCACCTTCAATTTCTTGAAGAAATTTTTTCAAAGAACAGATATTTGGGAAAAAGTTTGAGAAAATGTTTATTTATGTCATCCATTAAACTTTTGGCTTATCTATGCTATTACTATTTGAGAAAAAGCTTATTCATACCATTATTTCTTAACTCTGATTTTGCAAAACCATTTTTACCTCAACAAAGACTCCAAACAACTTTTGATACTTTTCAATTTAGATTTTAGATTAAATGTTTGCTTCTTAATCCTCAAGAAGGGAAGAACATCAACTTCCAAAGTTCAATTCTTACGAAATCACCTCAAATTTCGATCATGTCATTAATCTTTTTTTTAAAAAGAATAACCAAAATTCTAAAATCATTTGTGGAGTTGAAAAAATCCACCCGTATTTAAAAAAAATATTCTAAAAGAGTGGAAATCATTCCCAAAATTCTGAAAATATGTTTTGATTCATGTTTTTGTTGTTGTTTTTGACCCTAGATCTTTGTTCACTAGTGTTTTTTGAGTCTATGTTCAATATTCACGTGATTTGGAGTTGTGGAGAAAATTCTGCCATTAAAGGATGTTGAAGTTTTGAAACTTTGAGGAAATTTTCAAGTGAGTCTTGTTGAGTTAAGTTGAATTCGAGCTCAAAAGATTTTGAGTTTTGGTATCTAGCTCGGAGGGAGGCTACTCTTGAAATTTGAGATGATTTCGTGAAAATTTTATAGTTCTTGATGTTCTTCATACGTTTCTTGATATTCTTGATAAAGAAGAAGCAAAGAGTATATTTGTTCAAGAATCATAATTGAAAAGTGTTAAAAATTGTTTGGTTTCTTATAAACAATGGTTTTGGCAAAACCGGAGTTAAAAAAAAAGGCATGGATGATCCTTTTTTCTCAAACGGCAATGACATAAATGAGCCAAACTTTTAACGAATGACATAAATAAGCATTTTCTCAAAGTTCTATTTGAGCCTTTTCACTAGATATTTTTCACCAAAAGGAGATTAATCCAAACTCTTATTCCTAATCAATTGCTTTAACCAACAGTACTTATTCATTATTACTATCAGGAAAACATTGAACACCTGATATGAGTAGCATAACACCTACCTTTATACCCCTGAACATATAACACACCACTTATGTTCCTTCCTATATGTCAAAACATTGTTTAATGGCTTATGAGAGCATATCATTGCAATAAAAAATAAGTTTCCTAATGATGAGAATATTGAAACCATTCAGTGTTAGTCATGGGATATGGTTTCTACATGTCTAGATTAAAATTGGCTACATGAAAGTTCAGCTGACTAAGAAATTCCTCAAAAGAAAAGCTAGCTGAATTTCTCTTTGTCTATTTAATAACTTCATTTTTTTGATTAATCAGTATGTTTGATTTAGTCAATTTTTCTGGAACCAGTCTGATTAGCACATGGTGATCTGAAAATTTTGAACTAATAACAACCTTTGCTTCAGATTTGGATAATGTAAAGCAAACAGGACTTCTTCTAATATCTTCTTATAATGTTAACAGATTACTCAAAGGACAAGATCTTGCAGGTGTTCTCCCTCCCTCCCTGGTCAAGTTACCTTACCTCAAGACAATGTACTGTTTAACTGACTTGGTAGTTGGATCTGTATTTTCAAACTCTTAGGAGTTTTTTTTTTTTTTTTAAACCAGATAATCATTATGATTATCCTTTGCCTGAGAAATATATTGTTCAACATCTGTCCTGCAGTGATGTCTCGCGCAACTATTTGAGTGGTACTATTCCCCCTGAATGGGCATCTATCAAACTGGAATATATGTGAGCTGCACTTGAATTGCACTTTATACTTTAGACATTACATACAAAAGGTCCCTTTAATTTAAACTATCCAATAATTCATGGTTTTCAGGTCTGTTATGGTGAATCGACTCTCTGGGCCGATTCCTAAATACTTGGGAAACATGACTACACTACTTTATATGTATGTTCTCTTGGATTTCACCACACTCATGAGGATAAGTAGTCTTTATTTTAACATTATTGAGCTGGACTGCAAAACTTTCAGGAGTTTGGAAAATAACATGTTTAATGGAACTGTTCCAAAAGAACTCGGAAACATGGTTAATCTGCAGACCCTGTAAGGCCTTCCTAATTAGCCTCCTTTAGATGAAATGAATGCTTTTTAGAATATCTTGAAAAGTTAGTTGCCTTTTGCTTTGTGCAGCATTCTCAGTTATAATAATCTCACAGGTAAGTTGCCCGAGGAAGTCAATAAACTCACAAAATTAACAGAACTGTAAGTACTACTGAATATACTTTCGATATAATGTCCTCTAGGTCCTATAGTTTTTCTGAATTCTCCTTCTTTCCCTTTTGGCATCAATGCAGTAGGCTGAGCGGTAACAACTTCACTGGAATACTTCCTAGTTTTGAGAGTTTGAAAAACCTTCAGACATTGTGAGCATTTTCACACCATTTGATGTGTAAAACCTAGTAATTTCTAGTTAAATTTAAATTATATCAGACTTCATGCTTGGTTAACAGAGAGATTCAAGCTTCGGGTTTTGAAGGACCTGTACCACCAAGCATTTCTGTCTTGACTGAATTGAACGAATTGTGAGTTGTTTTCTAGGTTGCATACTTTCTTTCGTTGCTTATTATGGTGTCCCCTTTTGTTTGGTTGGGATTTTATATTAATTTGATGTATTTACAGAAGAGTCAGTGACTTGACTGGAAGTGCGTCAAAATTTCCGCCACTAGAGAACATGACAGGCCTAAGTAAATTGTAAGTAATTCTCTTGAATTTGCTTTTATACATTAATGGTTCCATTACTTTCCATAGTTCTCTTTGCTGAAACTAATTTGTGACTGCAGGATGTTGAGGAACTGCAATTTATCTGGGGAGATTCCTTCTTACCTAGCTAATATGACTCAATTGAAAATTCTGTAAGTTTGCCACCTACTTTCACTCTAATTTGTTATCTTTCTCCCTTCCATACACAGCTGTTTTAACAGAATCATGCATGCCATGTTTGTGGGCCTTCTCTTTTATTGTCGCGAATTCTGCTCAGTGTTTAGACTAGGAAACAGAAGGAGGGGTTATTGAAATTGAGTCTTAATTAAATGTTAACATCCTTGTAGTTCTATTTTCAGAGGATACAGCACTTTTAGAGTAATTAACTCCAACATTTGTGACCCTTTAGTTGCACAGGTTTATGCATGGTTTCTACTATACATATGCTTTGGCTGATTGATTGTGAAGATCAACGGCAATTTCTTGGCTCACTTGACATTATTAAAACATGGTTTTGTTAGCATTTAAGCTTCCTCTCATGCCGAAATTCTTTCATTACTTTATCTTTAAAATATTCTTCATGCTATAGGTATGTATTAAGTTGGTAAAGTATTGTTTCTGGATTGAATATGGTTTTTGTTTTGGGGCAGAGATCTAAGCTTCAACAGGCTTGAAGGACAGATCCCGGATCTGGAGCGCCTGAAGAACTTGTAAGTGACATATGATAGAATTTAAACCTAAGACGTGGATGCCAATGTGCTGAGTATTTTGAAGTTTTTTTATTCAAATTGATATTAAATCTTTTGCTTCACAAGGTACCTGACAAGCAATAGACTTACTGGACCGATTCAAGATTGGATAAAACAGAGAGATGCCAAATAGTAAGTTAATTACTTTTGATAAACATGGTGAGAATGCTAGATTCTCTTTATCTCTTGAATATACACATATCGTATCCCTAAAAGAATTTCTTTTTGTGCAACACACTTAGCTTGTTGATTCTGTTATGCACCATTTGCAGTTATATAGATCTGTCTTACAACAACTTCAACGAGAGCTCCGAGCCAACTACTTGTCGGGATACCCTGTATGATCCTTGAACCTTATCAGTTATCAGAAACTCATTTTTTGTTACTGAGGCACGCACCAGCTGTTGTTATCTCTAAGCTAAGCTACATTTCCTTCTTCTTATCAGAAACTTGTTCAAAAGCTATAACTCAACAAAAAAGTCGTAAGTTATTTAACTTGTCTTATAGGACGGACGCTTGATGCATAGTTTTTCTCTTTAGAGAATTATCAACTGGTTCATGCCTTCTGACCCTTCTTTCCAACTTGATGCAGAGACCTTGGGAAATGCGTGTCAAGTCATCCTTGTTCAAAGAGTGAGTTTATCTTTCTACAAGACTCATTCATTTTCTCTCTATCTAAGATTTTGTTTTCATAAATTTCACTTATATATATATACTAGATCTGGGAACTTATCCCAAAATATTTCATATAAATTTTGTATTGCAAATGACATATATCTTTTTTAAAAAAAATATATATTTGATTATTAAATTGACTAAAAGTGTATAAAGTAAAAATAACTAACTATTGCACAAATTCAATATTCAAATAAGGATACTAAAATACCACATGCTAGGCTAACGTATACAAAGCAACAAATCATGGTAAATTCTCAATAATAATAACAACACAACATTAGAAAATTTGTACAATAACAACAAACAAGAAACATAAATATTAAACTAAACAAATAAAAGGAGACGAGAGAAGAGAGCATAGACATTTTCTCTTTCTTTTTTTTTTTGTAATTGATTTTAAGTGTGTACATTATTGTGTCAAATGTCACTATTTATATGATAGTATTGAGGAACACAATGAGTTGTCATGAATATGAGATTAATCCATTTGAGATTATGGTGAGAGATAGGAGTAAAACCATAATAAATATAATCAGGGAGTATATTTACATAATGAAGAATTAGTGGTAATAAAATGTGTGTGTACTAATATGATGATTTGCTATTTACTATGTAATATTTAATTAATTAAATAATTTATAACATTTAAATGTAATGTATGAGTAAAAATCTAAGGATAAAATATGTAAAAAAAAAATTAAAAATATTAAATGTGTAATGGAAAATCATTATGATAATTATTAAGAAATTCACAGCAACTATCATTACGAAAAACCATCGCTATTAGTACGTGAAAGATGTAAAGATTGTAGATTTTTTTCTTGTTTTCTTGCTAATAATAACTTACAATTTAATAATGAGTATTGAATTGTAGGTCTAGCTAGACATAGGAGTGCTAATTACCATAATACGAAGAGTCAAAATTCATGAATCCCAAAATAATTATTAAATAAAAAAACTATTTTAAATAATTTCAAGATAATAAATTAATAGTTAAGGGGTATTTTTGTAATTCAACTTTTGACTTCGATTCTTCCCACTTTTAGTATAACTAATTTCTGGACACGTGTCTCATGCTAATTAATATAGACTTCCTAAAATGAAGTATATAATACTCTATTTAAATATGTATATACTGAGCAATTGAACAGTAATTCAGTTGAAAAGTAGATTCAAATGCAACATATATTTGTAATGTAATATTATTCATCTGTCATGTAACAAAATGAGATACATGCTTGGGAGTTATTCTATTTCTTCACGAAGATAACAACTTTAGGTATGATACTAATAATGTTTTAAAAATAAATATCTATACTAAATTAGAAGTGAGAGGCCACAAAGCATCCAAAAATGACACTAAATGAAACCAATAAAGTTGGATTTAAAATCAGACTCATGAAATATATACATACTTATGAATTTGGTGCAGTATCTATTCCCAAAGTGATATTTTTTGGAGCAAACTAAAAATATAAAGTGTGTGAAATAAATAAAATAAAAAATATTATCTATACACATTATTTCGTAAACACAAGCCATATTTAAGCAGTAAACAGAAACTGAACTTGTTCAAAGGGAAAAAAAATAGTATTACCTTATGCTGGGCAAAACTCAACAAATAAGAGGGCGATAGTAATAGCTTTTTGTGTAGTCTAACAGAAGAGGAGTAAGAATAAAATGATAAAGAAATTTGACAGGGTGGTAACTTTATAAAGTGCAAAGAATATAAAAAGGGTATAGAGTATTTAACTGATTAAAATTTAAAAGACAAAAGATATAAATGCTGTGATATGAAAAGTTTGATACATTAGTTAAATGATCCGGACAAAGTGGTTATTTTTAATATGATTAGGGATATTTTTGTAATTCAACTTTCAACTATGGAGCTTCCTACTTTTAGTATAACTAGTCTCTGGGCACGCAGAGGCGTATCCAGGATTTCGGCTAGATGGGTGCACGATTACGAAAAAATGTATCTCTAATATAAATTTGATCGATTTGACTTTTAGTTCGTAATATGAATCATTAAAGTTTAAAAATTATAGGTCCAAAATATATAATACTACTAGTTTTAAATTTTAATATACACATTTGATTTAATTATATAAAAAATTTACAATGCTAAATTTTTTAGGAATTCCCAATGTAACACACTTGAAAATTTTGAAAGAATAAAGGAAAAAAACAAAAGAAAAATTAGTTGAAACGACAGAAGTGCAACTGATAACCACTTGAAAAAGTGTTGCTCAAAGAGACAAGATAGATATAAGATTTAAATTTCTATCTCTCACTTAGAGAAGTGCACCCAATCATCATCGCATTTTTATATGATACTTTGAAAATGGGTTCACACACCTATATTTAAATATTTTAAAAAATATATAATACTACTATATATGATCTAGAGAGGGGAGCATGGGTTCACGTGAACCCATGGGACCCCCTCTAGATACGCCTCTGTGGGCACGTGCGTTGCATGTGTGTCCCATGTGTAATGAGTAATAAAATGCAATAATTATAAATTAATTTTTAAAAATTTGATGAGAAAAATCAAATGAGTGACGTATTTTAATTAGTATTTATAATTAAATTTCTTTTAAGGAATCAACAATAAATTTGAAATGTCAGTAATAGTTAGCAAACGTCCAATAAAGTCAAAAATGACTAATTTGAGCTAAAATAAAAATGTAGACTTACTACAATTAGAAATTCATAGAAAATTAAAGTATAGAATTCCAATGGAGAGAAGCGTAAAAAAAAAAGAAAAAAATACAATATATACATCATTTTTAAAACTTTAATCATAGCAATATGGATGAAAAGAAATACATAATCAGTATATTATTTTTCGAGTTCTTGTCGATATCTTCTCCCATAATTAATGAAGATTCAAGAGTCCTCTTCATTGAGTCAAACTAAAACATAAATCAAATAGCACAATAATAATACACGTGTCTCTCTGCTATAATTATAAAATAAAAAGAATAATCTTAGGAAGGTAGATGTTTCATGAAATGATGAATTTATATAGATAAAAATGGAGGAATATCAAAGATATTTTAAAGTTATAAATTAAATATTGAAGGTTATAGATATGAAAAACATGAGAGTTATGAATATTATTATTAAGAGTAGCAATTGAACAAGCAATTAGATATGAATTATGAAAGTGAGTATTTAAAGAAAATAAAGAAGATAAATAATTAATAAATAAAAAAGAAAAAAAGTGTAGTGCAAGTATTTGCGTGTAGAATCTTTGCTGGTGAAATAACCCACACTAAAAAGTTTCTTTTCTTAAATACCTTTGAAATAAAACTAATAACAACCAAGTTAATGAGCCTTCTGATTTTTTAATTGGGCATACAAAAGTTATAACTTTAAATAAGTGATGAGTTTTGACCTTTTAAATATAAAGTTGCAATTAAGGGACTGTACGTGAGTTTAATAGTGACTTTTAAAATTCTATGTATTGATTTGAGTTAAATGGGACAAAGAACGGCAAATGAGGAATATATATATATATATATATCGAATAAATTAAAACAGATAAATAAAAAATCATTACCAAGAAAAAATGTAACTAATTTAGTTATTAAAAGGGTAAAAATGTCTAACAATTTCTTTGTCTTTTAACTTTTGACTTAACACCTTTTCATTTAATATTAATATTATAATAATATGATATGATTATAATTTAATATTTAATTAATTAGTTATTTTATTAAAAAAAATTAATGTAGGAGTAAAATGATGATTCAACTTCCCATGTAAATTTTTATAGATCTGTTAAAATGATTTAACTTTAGGGGTAAAATAATAATTTAACTTTCCATGTAAATTTTTATAGATCTGTTAAAACGATTAAACTTCTATTAAAACATGTATGATTTGAACATTGGTTAGTAGTTCGTAAAGAATGAGTTACAAATGATTAATTTGAGCATAAAAAAACTTACAACAATCAAAAGTTAATAGAAAACTAAATTAAATAAGTCTAATGGAGAGAAGACAGAAAAAATAAACAAAGAAAATAAAATAACAACATACATATCCTTCTCAAGACTTTAATCATGAAAATATAAATGGAAAAAGAAATATTTAGAATTTGTACATAATTTTTCGAATTTTTGGCTACGCTACTCCCATAACCAATCAAAATTCAAGAGACTTCTTCATCATATCAAACTAAAATATGAGTCAAATAAATAATAGTGATAAGTGTTTCACTATTCTAATGAAAAGGATGCTTTTGGGTAAGGATGCAATAAAATAAACAAGATGAATTATATAGAGAAAAATAAAGGACTACCAAAAGATATTTTAAAGTTTTAAATTAAATAATTTGAGGTTATGAATACAAAAAGCATGAGAGTTATGAATATTAAGAATATCAATTGAATAAATAATTAGATATGAGTTATGAAAGTAACTATTTAAAGCAAATTTAAAAAAAAAAAAAAAAAGATTATTCACCAAAAAAAGGAAGAAAAAACACTAAAAAAAAAAAAAAAAGTGGGTAGAGGGGAAGGATCTGTTATTATACGGAGAAGAGGAAAAGGTCACTCAGAAAAGTTACTAATAAAGAATCTGGAGGACTAATGATATGCTGTTACATAAGATATTGGGATAAGGGTCTGAAAAATATCCAACTTTGATCGGATTTGCTATTGCGATACTAAACTTTCATGAGGACCTATTACCTCCCTAGACCATTTAATACAGTATTTTAAACATATATATTTGCCCACGTGAACATATAAAATAATGCAAAATTATAAATAGTAATGTGTCCACGTGTGCACATATATACCTTTAAAATACACTATTAAATAGTTCAGGGGGTAATAGGTCCTTATGAAAGTTTGGTATCGCAACATCAAATCCGACCAAAGTTGGGATATTTTCCAGAGTCTTATCCCTAAGATATTTAAGCAGTAATTATTTATTATTTATAAGTAAATAAAGCAACTGCTAAAAAAATGAGGTAACTATTGGATAAATATATGAATTTGTAATATTTTAAAATCTTCTCACTTTTATTATTTAATATAATAATATGATCCAATTAGTATTTATTATTTAATTAATTAGATATTTTGTAATATTTTTTGTTTAGTATAGAGATAAAATGAGGCTAATATGAAAACGAAAAGAAGTAGAAGAGATATAATTGCATAATTAATTTATCATAGTGATTATTATCTATTTATCATTTAATTTTTTTGTACATGAAAATAAATTAATAATTTAGTTTTTAGAGTTTATAAGGGAATAATTTATTTCTTTATTGATGTCATTATTATTGTAATAACTTAACTTTATAGGGATATTTTGGCATTTTAACTTTCAATTTTTTTGCTCCCACTTTTAGTAATATATATAAATATAATATATATTTTTTAATACATATAGTACATCAAATTCTTGTTGATAATGGAGAAAGAGAGCATTTGAATTTCATTTCTTATTGTGTCTGTGATGTTACATAGAGGCAAAGTTAGATAATTTGTTTATATTTTATGCAGATTGGTCTTCGGTGCACATAAATTGTGGTGGAGAGAGTGTGACAATAGGGGACATCACTTACGAATCAGATGAAGATTCCGCAGGTGCTGCAAAGTTTGTTTACAGGAAAGAGAAGTGGGGATCCAGCAACACCGGGGACTTCTGGGTTAGTCCCATAGATTTGAGCCAGTACAAGGCAACTAATGTATCGTCCATTAAGGGAAATAACAGTGAACTATACACGGCTGCTCGGCTCTCAGCTTTATCCTTAACTTACTATGGACGTTGTTTAGCCAATGGAAACTACACTGTGACACTACACTTTGCAGAGATTGTTATAAGAAATAACCGATCTTACCAGAGTCTCGGAAAACGGATGTTTGATATCTATGTTCAGGTCAATTAAATATTAATCTGAGTATTATTGAGTCAAGGTTTAGGTCTAACAATTTAACTGGATGCAGGGTGAGAGGGAGCTCAAAGATTTCGACATTACAACTGCTGCTGGAGGCGTTGATAAAGCTTTGACAAGAAAGTTCAATGCAGTTGTAGAAGATGGCATTCTAGAAGTGCGCTTTCAGTATGCTGGGAAAGGAACAACAGCTGTCCCCATTAAAGGAAGCTATGGCCCTTTAATTTCTGCCATCTCTTTTGAAGCTAGTAACACTACTATTACCCTTTGCTTCACTTATTTCTCTTAGACACACCGTACACTTTATTCTATTATATTGGCCTTTTACATGATGAAATTATAATAATGTTTCTACAAGTGAATTATTCGCTGAGAAAAAACTTCATCTTTTTCCTCAATCACTTTAAGATTAAAAGCATAAAAACAAATGTACGTACATTTTTACGCTCTTTCTCTTCCTTTTTCTATATCATAGATTCCAAGCCCTCGTCAAATCACAAAAAGATGGTTTACATCATTGCTGGAGCAGTGGCGTCCTCATTACTTCTCCTTTTTACAATATTCTTTGTTGCTTGGAGGAGAAGCAGAAACAGGATATCAAAGGAAGAAGGTGATGCTACAGATCAGATGACCAGCCTATTTTGTGTCTTACCATAGTCATGATGGATTTTGAAAACAAGAACATTATGGAGATGCGCATTTCATACAAGTACATGATTATATGGAAGTGTTACACATTTTAAATGTTTGTTTTTTCCTGCATATGTACAGAATTAAGAGGACTGGATCTACTGACTGGTGTATTTACCATCAGACAAATCAAAGCCGCGACAAACAACTTTGATGCTGCAAATAAAATTGGGGAAGGTGGTTTTGGCTCCGTCTACAAGGTGCATCTCACAAGCTTTCTGCTCTTTCTCTCTCCACATACCAATGCCTCATCCCATGCAGTCATTTACATACACATGCAAACAGAGGAAAATCCAAGATTTTAAAGAGTTGCCAAAAAAGGGAAGATTTTCTTTTTGAAACTGACCAAAAAGGAAAGTAAGACAAACAAATTGAAACGGATGGAGTATAATTTTAATGTTTTTTCACATATTACTACAGTACAAATAAAAACGATGGGTTCAATTGATGTTATTATAGGTCCTCCATCCACTGCAGGGCACACTACAACCATTTACCTTGACCCTTTTTCGTTTAGCTACAACATCTAGAAGTGGATGTTATGCATGTATAGACAGCCATGACCTGTTTATTTCTTCTTTGTTTTTAATTAATAAACAGGGTACACTACTGGATGGTACAGTCATTGCTGTTAAGCAGCTTTCATCCAAATCAAAACAAGGGAACCGCGAGTTTGTAAATGAGATAGGTATGATCTCTAGTTTACACCACCCAAATCTTGTCAAACTTTATGGATGTTGTGCTGAGGGAAATCAACTTCTATTGGTGTATGAGTACTTGGAGAACAATAGCCTCGCCCGTGCTTTATTTGGTAATTTACTATCCTTGCTCATTGTTTTCAGTTACAACTTACAAGTCAAACAGAAAATAAGCTTAATGAAATAAGAAGAAATATTGCTCGTTCACAATTCATGAAAGAGTTCAAAATGAGAGAAGGTATGCATAGATTCTTAGTTCTCATTAAAATGCAGGTCCAGAAGAACATCATCTCCAAATAGACTGGCCAACAAGGCAAAAAATCTGCATTGGGATAGCAAAAGGCTTAGCTTTTCTACACGAAGAATCGTCATTAAAAATTGTTCATAGGGACATCAAAGCAACAAATGTACTTCTTGACAACAAACTAAACCCAAAGATCTCTGACTTTGGTCTGGCCAAACTTGACGATGAGGATAAAACACATATCAGCACTAGAATTGCTGGAACCATGTGAGCTGACGAGTTCTTTTATTCATGTTTATGTTTTGTGTTCGTTGAGTAAGAAAGGCACAGTAGGGTTAATTCTACATTTCATAAATTTCTGCAACGGCACCAGAACTTTGCAGCGTAAACTGATTGATGTATGTCCGTATGTTGTTTTCACCCATGCAGCATATATACATTTAAGATTGCTAGAACCCTTACATTCTCTCTTTCTTGCATTTTCGATATCTTATACAAGGTAACTTTCAATAGTTTACATATTCTTAACCAAAAAGGGTGGTGAAGTTACAAGGACTAGAACATAATCGCTTGGCTTCCCTCAAAGAAGGCTCATTTGGAAGCTTGATCATATTTCTGGTATTGATTGCATTACTTCAATTTGAGTGATAGAAATGGTTTCTGGCCTATGTATCCTCTTTATATCTTAAAGTTTTTTCCAATGAACTTAACTTGTATCTCATCCCAATCAGCCATTCTTCATATACTGAAACATCAAGCATGAATCTAAAGTTTTACTCTGTTGTGCAGAGGATATATGGCACCTGAATATGCACTATGGGGCTACTTAACCTACAAAGCAGATGTCTACAGCTTTGGAGTTGTTGCGTTAGAGATTGTTGCTGGGAAGAACAATATGAAATATCGCCCCAATGAGAAATTTGTTTGCCTTCTAGATTGGGTAACAAATCATTGTCCCTGATATCAATTCCTATGTTCCAAATTTTTGAACTAGTATCTTTGCATTTTGTTCAGGCCCTTGTTCTAAAAAGGGAAGGAAAACTGATGGAACTAGTAGATGAAACATTGAGTTCAGATTTCAATAAGGATGAGGCTCTAAGGATGATAAACGTAGCTCTGCTATGTACCAATACATCTCCAGCACTTAGGCCAACCATGTCTGCAGTAGTCAGCATTCTTGAAGATCATGTTGACCTTCCTGAGTTTAGCTTGGAATCAAGATCCCATGATGATGATGATGAACTCAAGTTTCAAGGGTTAAGAGACAAGTATGACGAGATGCGGAGCTTGAGCGAAAGTTAAGCACTTACTCATTCATCCAACACTATAAGAAGAGAGTGCTCTTCCACTACATCTGAATCAGCTTAATTAAATTCTGTCAGATCAATATTGTGAAACAAAGAGTAACATATTATTTTAGGACCATATATGTGATGTGAGTGTAATAGCCTATACAGATACTACTTTGAAGGAGACGCCATTCCAAGCAAATGGTAAACCTCTACTACTAATACTAATGTCTGGAAACAGCCATGGGTAAAGCAAGTGTTAGTATGTTACTATATAGTCACTGAGAAAGAGTGAACAATAAGGCTACTAATAGGCCCAAAGCCTAACGTAATTAGGCAATGAATTCAGTGGTAAAGCATAAATCAATCATCTGGTACAATCTTGATGACCATCGACAATGTACACGGTTACTAAAATGAAAATTTTATACTGATATGTCAGACCAAAAGTTTCCTTATTCAAAACAAGAACAAAAGAAGTTCAAACTCATGCTGAAGCATCATTGCCTCCTTGATTTTCATTGTCTAAGTACAGCAATCATCTGGGAAATATTCATAAATGGGAGATGTTGGATTCAAATCTCATTGGTAATATTGTTGCTGTTAGATAAGGGAGGAGTAGCTTCTGATGGCCCTGCTGTAGAATAGCTTTCAGATGGAGAAGGCTGAGAGAGTGCAGCCATAGCCTTAGTCAATGCAATCTCGTCTGTTGAACGCCGGACTGTTGAAGATGTGGTCTTGATTTTAGTTTTTCCTTCAATAACTTTCACTACCTCAGACATGGTTGGCCTGAGAGTTGGTGATGGATTAGTGCACATCATTGCTAATTCCAGAATGGAATTAGCTTCTGTCCAAGAATAATCAGTTCCAAGTTTTGGATCAACTAGATCCATCAAATTTCCCTGCTCTTGCAACACGTAAGCCTGCAATCGAACCAGCAGACATCGATCAAATTAGCAAACTCATTCAAGTAAAAAGACAATGGCAACTGTTTATTAGGCATGTGCATCAATGAATGAAATTGAAAACTTCTTGTTTGAGGCTTTACCGAATCAAGAAGGTAAACTGTCTGATCACTTGGCCTGCAACTAGCACTGTTTCTCCCGCTCACAATTTCAAGTGTAACAACCCCAAAGCTGTAAACGTCTGCTTTTGATGTTAAGTAGCCGCGCATTGCATATTCTGGTGCCATATATCCCCTATAAAAGAACTTCCAATGAGAGAAGAAATACACTTATTCGAAAGAAAATATGTGTAGCATAAGCTTTAAAGTAACAGGGTGGAGAAGGATTAGCAGGATTATCAAATTACGTTGTTCCAGCAATTCGTGTGATGACATGAGTATGTTCCCCTTCATTAAGCTTTGCGTATCCAAAATCAGTTATTTTTGCATTCAACTCCTTGTCCAAGAGTATGTTTGTGGGCTTAATGTCCCTGTGGATAATCTTCAATTTGGACTCTTCGTGCAAATAAGTTAATCCTTTGGCTATCCCGAGGATAATTTTGACCCTCGTCGACCAATTTAGTCTTGATTTAATTTCCTCTGGACCTGCGAAAGCAATTTCATACTATTTTATTAACTACTTCAGAATTTTTTGTCAAAACATATGAGCCTTGCTATCATTACCGAATAATGCATGGTCAAGAGAATTATTTTCCATGTATTCGTAAATGAGTAGGAGCTCGTTGTCTTCTGCACAACATCCCATTAACTTCACAAGATTTGGATGTTGCAGAGCTGAAATCGTGCCAATTTCATTTACAAACTCCCGTATTCCTTGCTTTGATTTTCCTGATAGCTGTTTAACTGCAATTGTAGCCCCATCAGGGAGCACGCCCTGTATTGATGAGAGACACCCCCCATTATTTAGAATTGGCACGAAAACGTGAACATGATAAGGGGCTCTTCATATGTTATATGTGCAGCAGTGACAGATAAAGTACATAAAATCCCTTCAGGAAAAAAAGCACCAAGGCCGTAACTATATATGCTTACATAAGCAGCAGCTCAATCCAGGGTCATGGGAATGATATGATGCATAAACAGAATGCTAAAAATCCAACAAAAACTAACCTTATAAACAGGTCCAAAACCTCCTTCACCCAATTTGTTCACAACATTGAAGTTCTGAGTGGCATCTTTTATTTGACGAAAGGTGTAAACTCCTCCCGGGAACAATTCAGTTGCTTTTAGTTCTTTTGATACGTGTTAGTATTTCACAAAAGAAGCAAACAGAATTTTATTTTAGTGAGTTATACAAATTTATATTGTAATAATAACCAAACCAAACTCCATATATAACTGCGGTCTAACCTTCCTTTGATGATCTTTTTCCACCAAGATAACCCAATTTCCTTAGTAAAAGCAAAAGTAGAGCAAGAAAAAACAGTGATGATACTGCTATCACAGCCTTAAGCGCAGGAGACAGTTTCGGATGGTGTTTTGGTGGTGGTGGTACACGAACTACCATCAAAGTATTGTTGTCTTAGAAGAGACACTGAAGAATATGAATGACAATACACCAGACATATAAAACATACCTTTGGTTACAGAAATAGCTGAAATTAGGGGACCATAGTTCTGCGAGTAGATGACCGAGCCATTACCAGACCAGTACAAGTGAATTTCAAGATGTGATTTTATAGAAGTATTATATTCCACAATTTTATCCCCATCAGCATTTGCTTCTTCTGCTTCTATATTGTAGTTCTTCCGTACATTTTTCCTCTGCAATGACAGCTTTTCAAAGAAGAACTACAAAGATGATACCTTTACAATTCTATTTGATATAACAGAAGTCATTCTCCATGACAAATATTTTTCTGGAAAAAATGGTTTATGGTGTTTAGTTGTAGTGGAAAATATATACATGTTAAGGGTGTGTTTGATATGACGGGAGTCATTTTCCAGGAAAAATATTTACCGTTAGGAGTCAATTTCTGTTGTTTGGTTACCAGAAGGTAGAAAACATTTCCCATCAAAATGAGAAATGTGACTTCCCTCACTTATGGACGGAAGTCAATTTTCTATAGAACTTTTAACTTGATATTACTGGCTCCAATAAGTTAGACATCCTAATTAATCTTTAGTACTTGAAATTTTCATCAAATCACTCTCCCATTTAATAATAATGTCCAAGTGTAACTTGAAGCAAGTAAAAATTAAGTTATAAGGAAAATGACTTCTGTCCACAAGTGAAGGAAGTCTTTTTCTATCTTTTGATGGAAAATGTTTGTTTTCCTTGATAGCTAAGCCCTTTCATGGAAAACTTTTTTTAGAAAATTAATGACTTTCTTATGGAAAACTTTATATAGAAAATTAATGACTTGCGTACCTGGATGTCAATATCAAAAAGTCGTGTAGGTGTGATACAAAAGGCTTGTTTTTTACTTAAGCCTATCTCAGCAAAATATAGTTTGATAGTGTAATTTCCATTGGAGAAACAAAATCCATAGTACTTGAGAGAGATGGGGGCTACACGGGCTGTCTCAACCAGAAGTGCTGCAGTATTGGAAAGATTACATGTATCCTTGATTATTAATCGCTTATCCAAACTCTTGGTAAGACCCATGCTACTATAACCCCAACCTCCTTTTTCATCGCGAGAAAACGTTGATGAACCATTGGGGTTCTGATCAGCAGAGTAGTTCTGATTGCCATTTACAGTAACTTCCTTCCCACCACAGTTGATAAACAATTCATCATCTGCGTACGTGAGAGAAAACTACCTACTTTTAATTGAGAAAAAAAAAGTAGAGTAACAAACAATATAACAAGCAGAAGCCGAGAAAACATTAGGAATACTACAGCTTGGTAAAAAATGACTTACATTGTAGATTATTATGGCAATAATCGTCACATTTATCTTTTGTGTGCGGCCTACATACGATCAGAATGCAACACTAGTCTTCTCTAGGAGGGAAAGAAAAGATACAAATAAGAAATGCATTTTTAACACTCACGAATTACTTGAGCAGCCTGGAAAATAGTTCCTGAAATGGAAAGGCCATTTCGTAAGGCTAGCAGCCTAGCTAAAGAAAGATACTATTTAACATCTAAAGTAGACAAACAAGTGTAATGATCAATTTTACACGTCCGGATCATCAGATGAAGCGTTAAACTCTGAGGTTGTAAGTTTAAACAAGTTTTCAGAAACATCCCTGCAAAACAATTTATGACAAAAATAAGCTCTCTCTTTCCAATGTTGCTTGAAAGACAAAATGACAAAGATCACAAGCAATATGTAGCGGTGGACGGAATTATATCTACCACAAAAAATTCTTTTACTTGAACAAGGCGTACTACAAATTGAGACAAACGGGGGACCTTTGTGAAGAAAAAGTGTTAAAAGAAACATGTGTATGAGTCTCTCTGTGTGTTTTTTTGTTAAGTTATTCTCTTAGGGTTCGTTTGCTTGGTCATAAACTTCACACTAATATAATTTATGAGGGAATCTATGTATTAGGTTTATGATATTGAAGGAAGTTTCAAAAGCAATTTTTCTTCATTTGTTGACATTCAAAATTGGCATGGCACCAACACACTCTTTATGAATATTCCACTTACACGTATCGATGTGGTTTTACATTCTTCCTCTTAGTTACCCATCCTGGCAATAATCCATTAAGCTTGTTCTCCCTGAGGAATCTGCAGCAATGTGACAATGTTAAAGGGGTAAAACTAGAAAATCGGTTATCCCCCCACCTGTTAGGCCAAGCTTCGAATATTGAGAAAAATGGAAAAAAGAAGCCAGTACAAACAACATAAAACAATGGAATGGGAGAACATGATTTAGGCAGTTGGATCAGTTAGACCAACGTCCACAAGCAGAGTGAAGAAAATTCAATGCATCAAGTGATGTACAATAGATAGTACAAAATTATGGTAAATACTCTAATTACCTGTTCTGCATATGTTACATAATATAAGACTGGCAAATACTGCACAAAAGCAGAATAAAAACTCTCTCCCAATGGTCTTCTTCTAACAGTCTAAGCGTGTTCTAATGCACCTCCTTCATGAAGCCGGACACTCGGCCATATCACGGAGTCAAGGACCTCCCCAACAGAAAATCGACAGCTGGTACAGCCTATTGTTAGCCTATTAACAAAGGTTCTTACTCCACAGATCTCACTGGAAACCCTAGCTCAAGCAATCTCACTATAGGGAAAAAGTAGCTTCAAAAGCAAAAGTTGATGAGAAGCAAGACACTGCTCAGGGGGAACAGCAACAAAGGCCACGCTCGACAAGTGGAGCATGAGGTTGGGTATTCACAAGAACAGATAACCACTGTTCTGCAACAAAAAAGAAAAGGCTCAACGACAAGGGCAGGAAAAGGAAAATACTACTGCTTCAATGCAAGTTAATTTCTCATATGGTCACTCAACTAACAACTTTTATCTCGGTCACTCAACTAACAACTTTTATCTCAGAAAGTCACTCAACTTTGATTTGTAACAGAGAATTCACTAAACTGTTGTCATTTCACCTGTATAGTCACTCAACCAATTCAAAGGATATTTCTGGTAGATATTGATGACGTGGAGCACAGTTTGTTGCATTGTCATGTATCATCACATTTATGGTCGGAGACTGTGAGGTGGTTTGGTCTAATGTGACTATATATGTTGAGGACAGTAAAGGATGCCTTATTCAGTTGGGCCTTTAGAAGAAGAAAGACAAGACACAGAATTTATATTGAACAGAACAGAGAGACAACTTTCTATGTGCAGCATATATAGTAAGTAACATCATATATAGCAAGTAAATCACATACACACTCGAAAACACAACACTCATGCAAAGAAGAGATAGAGAACGCACATAGATGTTAAAGATGTGCTAATGAAATTTGGCAGTTGTCCAGATAACTCGTTGAAGCTCAAGTCCCTATAATCAGAGAAAAGAGAAATCATCCAATCATGTCTTTATCTACAGGCTACATAAAAAATGTTTTCCTCAAGAAAGTGTTTTTCAGTGTTATGTTACTGTAAATTTCTATAAAAAAAATAAAAATCCAAGGAAATGTTTTCTATGAACAAGTATTGGAGGGATTTCATAATCCACATTACTCAGACAAGTAAGGCTGATAAAATTTAACAAAACCTTAGCCTATAAATGTACCTATATACAATATCAGCTAGATACAATGTTCTGTATTAATGACCAAAACAGGGTAAATGACTAGTAGGAGTAGAATTCTTTTCACTTGTTTCAATTCACACTTCTCTGTTGTTCATTATATGTCATATCCTATACATTATATAATTAGCATATCCTCCGTGGAAAATGTTTTCAACACCTTACCAAATGTTTTTTCTACGCCTTATAAGGTGTAAATATTTGTTCTAACAACTTGAGATGGACATAAAAGGGTAAAAAAGTGTGGACTAAAATAAGGTAGTTTTTCACTAAATGCAACTTCTATATTACAACATACTACGGTTGCCACACAGTAAAAGAGAAACACAGACACCAAAGATAAGGGGAAATGAAATTGGTTAGAAGAAAATTGACAGAATATCATCTTACAGATTCTGTAATTCTTTAAGCTCCCAAATATATCCCGGAATGGGACCACGAAGTGAACATTTCCTCAATGTCCTGGAATCAACATCATGAGTAGTATATTTGTATGTCAGTATCACATGACACTGAGAAACAATCGTTTAATTCAAAAGGAGTTAAAGGATATCAAGCCTACAAGTCTTGCAACCAAGTCATACGCGATAGATCGGGAAAATCATATGCACTTCCTCTTGTGACTACATTGCTGAGTGCTCTAGGATTATAAAATTGGGAGAAAATATCAGCCAAAATTTTTCAAAATGCTATAATGTTTTCACATACTAGCTACTACAAATAACGATCTTCAAAACAAAATCTTACAGGTAAACGAGACTTTCCAATGATGAGATTTCCTTTGGCCAGGGGCCTTCAAAATTATTTCCTAACAGATCCCTACCAAGAAAAGAAGTTAAATAGATAACTAAATTAAACTATCCTTATTATAATATTGCTTTCAGATAATTGGGCTTACAACGTATTGAGTTGCGTCCAATTGGCTATAAATGTTGGAATTTTCCCAGATAAGCTATTCCCTTGAACCAAACTACAACATAAAATAAGAACGAACAAAAAACATGAAGAGAGGGTGGTTGCAATTGACAAGTTGATTAAATGGTGCAATCCAAAGAAAATCAGAGTCAACATGCACTTACAAATATAGTAAGTTCTCCAACTTCATGAAGCTTGGAGGCAATTCACCAACAAAATAATTGGTGTGTAGGTCCCTGAAATCATTTGCTAGCTACTTTGACAATTCGAAGGAAGGATATACAACATTGCAATTTTTGTTTCTTTTCTTTTTCCATACAGTTCAGATCATAAATATCATTTATTTTCTGCCATATGATATAGTCATGAATGAATGGATCCATGTGCAACTGATAACTCTACAATTCCCATGAATTGGGGATTAAGTATCTCAACCTTGTCATTAGGGGAAACCATTAGTGATAAGTTGTGTAATTAGCTCAAAATTGCTGTTATGGACTGTATTTCAGATTTTTCCTTATTTAACAA
>JAJOOH010011383.1:0-24635 GCA_029582605.1 Solanum gracilifrons | reverse complement strand
TCCTTCAGCTGTCTCTAAGCTTCCGCGCCTGAACACCTTTCCTGCAAAACATGATAAAAATACCTAAAAACCAATACAAAAAGGCCCTAGACACACACAACTTGTAAGTGAAATGTATTAGAAATACCGTAAGCTCACGGTATATCGGGGTGGGGGGTGGGGAAGGACATAGGTAAGGGTTTTTCCAATTTAAGTGACGTTCTTGATTTAGAGATTATTTTATTATTTCAGAGTCGCCACTTGGAATTGAGTTATGGTGTTCCAAGCCACCTTTTGTTTAATCCCTAATCAAAATGAAATGACTCTTTGTATGGTCTGCAAACTAGAACTTCAGATAAGGAATTCTGTTGACCGAGGGGAAGGTATTACGCATCCCTCGAGTCCAGTGGTTCTAGCACAGTTGCTTTTATTGACTTATACTTATTTTAACTATCTTTTTTTTTATTATATATTTTATATGCTACAGTTTTTCTCATATATTTATTGTTGAACCTTTATTTGGTCTCGACCTAGATACATAACCGTATTCTTAGTCTTGAAATTTAGAGACATAACTGTCTTCTTTGCATCACACTTAATATTTTTTATCTTTAAGTCTCTACATTAAATTAATTTAAGTTAATTATATAATTGAACAAGGTGCCCCATCACATCCTTGAGTTTATTTTAATGTTTAAAAAAAAATGTGTAACCACATTCTTAGTCGAAACAAGCTTTTAAAATGAGTCATATATATATATCTTAATATTTACCTATTACTAGACAGCTCAAGCGTTTTATTAGTGATTAAATTACCTTTTTACTATTTATATTCAAAACATTATTTAAATAATAAAAGTCTAAAATTTTAAACAAATTGAAAGTTATTTCATATTCAAATTTTGATTAGATGCATTTACATTTTTAACATACTTACAAGTTATGACAAAAAGATATTAAAAAAAGTGTAACTCCTCATCTCTTAATTTTTCTAAAATAAACATATTTGACTTTAGATAAATTTGACCCAAAAAAAAACTATTAGAATACTACTGCAGACATTTTGTTAATTGATAGTTGCATATAGTACAAGATGAGAGATAACATATAGAGTAAAGCAAAGTCAAAATGTTTCAATATTACAGTGTTAACATTAAACAAATATAAAATTTGAGCAACTTTATAGCATAGGACTCAAGTCTTGCACAACCATGACATAAAACTAAACAAAAAATAAATAAATTAAGTGTTACCTCTTGTGAAAATTCACTAGAAGAAAGGACTATAATAAAGAACCACGAACTTGAAAGCATGAAAGAGAACCTAGAACTCAATCTTTATTTATAATTGGAAGAAAAATATAATGTGAGGATGATTTTTCCCTTTTCTTGTTCTGCCCGAATGTTTTTTTTCTCCCTTTTTTCGTGTCTACTAAGTAGTTTTGTTTTTTGGTAGTGTAGGATGTAGCTTTTGTGTTTGTGGAGGTGGATAGGACATAAAATTATTTTTTTGATCTTGTTTTTCTTCTTCTCCGTATTGGTTGTGTGGTATTGCTGATTGTAGTATATGCTTTCCTTTTTTTCTTTGCATGTGTGTGTTGTAGTATTCTGTAGGTTTGTGCGTGTTGTTTTTGTGTTGGGTAGAATATCTTTGTTAGGTGCAGTAATGTATGTATATTGGTATAGAGGAGAGGCAATGTGTATGGTGAGTGGAGTGGTGATAAGGGTGTGTGGGTGGAAGTGTTGTGGTGTGAAGTGGGGGTATGTGGGTAGTGGAGGAAAAAAGGGTGGTAAGGGGTAGTTTGAGTTATTATTATTTATAAATTAAATATATATAAAAATTATATTAATTATTTTGAACTAAAAAGTTAAATAACCAATTTGAAAAAGATAACTAAAATAATACTAGCTTATCCATTAATCTAAATTAAAAGAACACATATTTTTCCTAAATTTTCATTTCTTTTTAAATAATTGAAAAATAAAACTTTACCTAAAAATGATTTTTGTTGTTTTCAAATCTTTTAAAATAAAGTTAATAAAAATAAGGTAAAAGTCAAAATATTTAATTTAGATTTTTATAAAATATTTGAGCTCTACAAATGGTGTAAAACTTAAGTTCGGTCAAAAATTACGTGTCTACAGTTTTCCCCTCTTTGACTAGAAACACGAAGAGTTTTCAGACAAAAAAGTAGTTAACGTGACAAATTTTGACCGAACTTGTATTTGAAGAAAAAATTTGTGGGACCGAGTCTTGGTTTTGGACAACCTACAAATCCAGGGTTATAAGGGAATCAGGTCACGTGTAGTTCAAGGAGATGAGGTGATGAGTTGGAAGTTAAGTGAGGTTCCATCGAGGCTCTAGGTCGCGGTTCTTATCCTTACATAAAAAAAAGAAGAAGCTAATAATCAAAAGGAAAATAAAAGTACAAGCTCCAATCTATGCAACTTCTCTTGAGTCTTCACTTGAGTCTTCAATTTGAGATATCACCTTGATTTTGGTGAGTATCTTGATCTTGAATGGTTTCGAGGCTTAACTTGCCACTTAGAGTGAGTTTTTTGGCACGCTTCAAAATGACAATTTGAAAATGCTCTTGAATGCTTACATGTTTTCATGATTAGAAGCTGAATAGCAATAGATGTCAGGAAGTCAGGTTGTTATATGCATTGACGAAGCTGATTCAAGCTATCATGGTGATTGATCCTTCTGAAAAGAGTTGAAACTTTGTTCTTGAATTTCAAATCCATGTATCGCTTGAAGAAACCTAAAAACCATCACAAACAAAAGAAATAAACAAAAAAATTTCCCCCAGTTTTCACTGGAAATTTTTTGTGAGTTATTAGCAAATGTGAAATTTTCAAAAGTAAACTCAGACTAGGAAATGTTTATCATAGGAGAAAATAAAAAATAACGTCTGAGACTAGAAAGTGTTTATCCTAGGAGAAAATAAAATAATAGTATCAGACTAGGAAGTGTTTATCCTTGGAGAAAAAAAAAACTGTCTCAGACCAGGAAGTGTTTATTCTAGGAGAAAATAAAAAATAACAATCTCAGACTATGAAGTGTTTATCCTAGGAGAAAATAACTAAATCCCATTATGCAGGAGAGTACTGCTAATCCCATTGTCAAGGAGGGTCCTACTAATCCCATTATGTAGGAGGGTCCTGCTAATCTAATTCCCATTATCCAGGAGGGTCCGGCTACACTAAATCCCATTGTCCAGGAGGGTCTTGCTAAACTTAATCCCATTGTTCAAGAAGGTCCTGCTACATTAAATCCCATTGTCCATGAGGGTCCTGTTACATCCCGTTGTCCAGGAGGGTCTTGCTATACTAATTCTCATTGTCCAGGAGGGTCCTGCTATATCCCATTGTCCAGGAGGGTCATGCTATACTAAATTCCATTTAGGAGAGTCCTGCTACACTAAATATCATTGTCCAGGAGGGCCCTGCTATACTAATTCTGATTGTCCAGGAGGGTCCTCGTACATTAAATCCCATTGTCCAGGAGGGTCCTGCTATACTAATTCCCATTGTCCAGGTGGGTCCTGCTACACTAAATCCCATTGTCCATGAGGGTCCTGCTACATCCCGTTGTCCAAGAGGGTCCTTCTATACTACGTCCTATTATTCAGGAGGGTCCTGGTACACTAATTCCTATTGTTTAGGAGGGTCCTGTTATTCCCATTATTTAGAAGGGTCCTGCTACCCTAATTCCCATTATGAAGGAGGGTCCTTCTAATCTCATTATGTAGGAGGGTCCTGCTAATCTAAATCCAATTATGTAGGAGGGTCCTACTAATTCCATTATGAAGAGGGTCCGTCTAATCCCATTATGTATGAGGGTCCTTCTTAACAGAATCATCAAATAGAATCACCACAACAATTTTTTTTTTGCACTAGAAAAATATTATTTACGCTATTAACATGAATGAGAAATACTTGTACCAAAGAAAAATTGCAAGACAAAATGCAATTAGGGACTTTGTTCCCTAGAAATAAAATATAATCGGGTGTTTGTTCCCTAAGGTTAAAATGCAACTAGAGTGCTTATTCCCTAGAAATGAGAGTGATTTTTTTTAACAAATAAAAATATGCCCCAATTTTTAAAATAAGGAACTTTGAAACTCTTTTTTATTTATCATTTTTTTAATTTTTTTTTAAAAAATGATCCAATTTCGTTATTTCAAGGATATAAAAAAATTGTGAGACCGAGCCTATTGTAGGACTGCCTACGTATCTTGTATAACAAGAATCATGTCAAACGTAGTTCATATATCAAAGATTTTTTCCTCTTATTTTTTTACAACTAACATTTGTTTTTTAAAAAAATTTAATAGTAGATGATGAGGAGAAAGAAATCAATTCATGGTGGAGAATATTTTGACTTTAGTTGGTACCAACAATTAATATGATGCATATGAATCACCTTCGACTACTTTCAGACAAATTTGAGGTCAACTTTGAGTAATCCATATAGTTTCAAATGGTATCTCAAACATACTTAAGTATTTACAAGATTAGTTCATCTTGCCTAAATTAAGGGATAAAATTATTCATATCCTCATGTTTCAAGTGCCCTCGCAACAAATGAAGTCCTACTTCACACAATAGAAGTGTTCTAATGTTAGGACGTTTCAGAGGTCACTCACACTCTGAAAAAATGTTCAGTGCATGAGATTGAGATACCATATGCCTGACCCTTATGTAAGTATCCACTAATGTGAGAACACCAAAAATGAGATCAAATAGGACTTGTCATTGACTTTTAATGTAGGCTTAGGGAAAGATAGGATATTTGTTTGGGATAAAGTGACTATTTTCCTCCTTAAAATTTGAACAATGCTCTCAATATTTTTTCATTTTGCCATTTGACCTTTGTTTTCTTCAAAGCTTCGGCTCATTCATTTTATTTCTCATTTTCTTTCCTTTTTAATGGAGTTTTTTTTTGATTTTTTCGTTCTAGCTTTTCTTTGTCAGTTTTTTAAGCTGTTGCATACTTGGCCTTTTCACTTTGTTACCCAACGTAGGTCTTCGACGCTGTGTAGATAATTGATAGCGTACTCAAGGAGGTGAGATCAAGGAATAGTACATTTATGCACTCAAAAATATATACACTAAGATATGGTTATTCAAATAAAAAGGTTTTATGCTCAAAATGGGAGTTCTATGGATAATATGTCATTTGGCAAGCTTGAAACGCACAATCGGATCAAAGAAAGCCTATAATCATTTCCCAAGTTAAATGTTGTTCAAAATTTCGCTTCAACCTACATTCGGGGCCAAGTTCTAGATCAACAAACTCATGCCTTTGAATTTTATATCTAAAGTTCACCACACAATGCACATGAAACATGAGTTCGAATTTGTTTTAGCCTTAACTTTAAGCAAAACAAATTCCCATGTATTACATAAATATATCAAGAGATACCAAAAGAAGTCTATAGGTCACAACAAAGTTGGTCTATCTTGCCAAATAGTTTAACACTTTATTGTTTTTCTTTATGCACACTCCTAAGTATGTTGGTATCAACCAAGTCAATTTTTTTCTAAATTATAAAATAAATCCCTTTTTTTTGCCCTAGTTTTTGTGACGAGGACTTTTTAAATTTTTTCCTTGGTTGGACCGAACCTCAAAATAAGGTTTCCTATGTATCTTGTCAATGCAAGAATCAGGTCAAACGTAGTTCAGAACTAAATGAAATAAACTAAACAAACTTTTTTTTAGATCTTGAGATAAAGGAAAAAAAACTTTTGTTATTCAAGCTTTTTAATAAAGACCAAAATATTTATTCATTTAATTGATTATATACTTTTTGAATAAGGATCACCTAACCCAAGGAGGGTTGCCTACGTATCTCATTGAAGTGAGAATCAGGTGTGTGTAGTTCGTCCTGATTGGACAATTAAAAAAACTTTATGATATTGAAACTTGAGTTGATAAATGCATTATTTTTCAAGAATTTCTAAACAAATGCATTTTTCATGTAGCACATAAATGGATCTAAGTGGTCAAGTAAGAGAGGGATATTTGTCCTATATGGACCCAACTCTTGTTTCGAGTCTTACTAAGTCACATGCAAATGATGCAAATATGAAGAAGATATGTATCTAGACTGGCTTATCCGAGTGGACAACTCGAGCTAGGGAGAGAACTTATCGGTAGCAGCGCTCTTCCGACTTCATTGCTAATCCAATCCCGTCTAACATGTGTGACTAAATATCCTTCACTGGGTGTCAAGACACTCCAGCTTTATCTCAAAAGAAAGTGGGATGCATAACTGCATTCCCCTGCTACCCTATTTTAAGAGACTCAGATGGTTGCGGCAGAGAAGACAATTTATTACAAGTCAACAATATAAAAAGCGATAAATGAGCAGCAAGTGGCACATTAAGCCATCATACACAATATATCCAAAAAATACAATAATAAAATTAATTAAAAGTCAATATAACAAAGCTCAAATTCTGGTTATTCCCTAGTGGAGTCGCCATAGATGTCACACCCCTTTTTCGCATGGATAGGTAAGAGTTTTTCTAATTTAAGTGACGTTATTGATTTAAGGATTATTTTATGGTTTCAGAATCGCTACTTGGAATTGAGTTATGGTGTTACAATCCACCTTTTGTGTAATCCCTAATAAAAAAGAAATGACTCTTTGTATGGTTTGCAAACTAGAAATTCGGGTAAGGAATTTTGTTGACCGAGGGGAAGGTATTAGGCATCCCTCAAGTCCCGTGGTTCTAGCACAGTCATTTTTATTGACTTCTACTTATTTTGACTATTTTTTTTGGATATATTTTATATGCTACAGTTTCCCTCATATTTTTATTGTTAAACCTTTATTTGGTCTTGACCTAGATACGTAACCGCATTCTTAGTCTAGACATTTAGAGACATAACTGTCTACTTTGCATCATGATGCTTATCGTGACCAACGACACTAATCTACGGTAGGAGTGTCTACGATAGTAGATAATATAGTTACCCAACTAAAGGTTGGGGTCGTGTCCCAAGGGAGCGATTTTGAGAATTAGTAGAAAAATAAAATTTAGTTCAAACTAGTCGTAGCAAAATACATTAACGAGTAAAACACAGTAAACTAAAGGGGGTGACACAAAAGTGTCAAACATCAATTGGGGTTTTTGTCACAAGTAGTAAAAACAACAAAACTAACAAGAAAATCAAGTATGGGGACAGGTTCTTTGGGTGTGACCGCAATACAAGTTGAGATAAATTGTTGGGTACGTGCTTTCGATAGGAAATTGGCAAGATAATAGTGACTAGGCTAAGCTTTAGATGGAAATAAGTTCGCTCTCGGGCAACTTACCCCATTTCAAATGCGTTCCTCTCGGACACTCATTTTCCGCATGAAGGCCAGCCTACGCCAAACCCCACTCACTCTCTCGATCTGAGTGTTAAGATATGAGACTAGGGCTCACCCTCTCGAGCTGAACCTCATGTCGATCCACTCCTTAGGCCATCAGTCTAGTGGTCTTGGTTTCGCGACCTCCCTCTCGGGCAACCTGAAAACACATGGGTGGTTTTATACTTGCAACTACAAACCCATTAAATTAAACCAAAGAAATCACCATTAAAATACATCTAACCTATTAGCAAGCAAGACCCAACAACAATATCAACCCATATTTACTAAATCACACCCCAAGAATGGGGTTTTTAGCCACACATCAAGAAATAACAAAATACCTAAAATGATACTAAAATCAAATGGGTATAAGGAATTAAACCTTGATTGAAGCAAAGGAAGAACAATGGAGAAGACCCACTTCCAACTTGGGAAGATGAAATCCTTCTTTCTTCAACTCTCCTAAAAAAACCCTCTCCAAACTTGAGAGAAAATATCCAAAAAAGTACTATTCTATTGTGAAAATTATAATAAATGTTCGACTGTTAAAAATTAATAACAAGGTTAGTATTTATACACTTCAGAAAATAGTGCAGGCGGATCTTTTGGTGAGGTCAGTCAGAATTGTCGATTAACTCGACGATTCACCCTTTGGTGTAGTTCGTTGCCATCTTGCACTAGCCTTTAGTATCGTCATGTTCTTTGTCATTGGCCAACATAGTACTGCTTCGTGGAAATATTCGGCAAAGTGCCGATTGCTCCTTTCATCACCTTTTTTATCCTACTCCTTTAGGGCTTCGCGTACTGGAACAAAGGGTGGAGTACGTCCCTTCGGCCAATCGCCAAGTGTGCTTGGCAATGCTCAGGCTTCAGCTTCTTTGTTCTTTTCAGCCTTTTTGTTCCATTTTGTGCCTAAGTGTCCATGCTTTTACTAAAACTTTAAATACTTGAAACTTAAGAGTTTTCATCAGATATTGAGACAAAATAAACATTTGAGGACAGTATTTCTATCAAAATAAAGCCCTAAATGAGTCCAATTTGTGGACTCATCAACAGTCACAACTTAAACTTTTGCTTGTTCTCAAGTGAAACTAAAGTTCAGCAGTTCAAATTGGATGTCTCAAACAGTGCTACACAAGACTCAATCATGAATGCACACAACAAGACTCAATTTACTTACGCAGGAATCAATTGCGTACTTAAAGGTTCAAGTTGTAGCACACCATTACCAAAGATTCTCATGCTCGCAATACTTGCTACTTGTGCAAGTTCAAGCTCAACAAACAGTGTCTAAATGCCCTCACATAAAGAATGGTTCCATATTCACACACAGAGGTTAATCAATTCAAGATCAGAAATCAGATGCAACGCTCACACTCAAAATGATGAACACAATGCATGTTTTCACCCATAGGCTTGCCCTTATTTTCCAATTGATCTTCAGTTCAGCTCACTCAAGATCAAAAAGGTCTTTTTAAGGCTTGTAATGAGACTGACTGCAAATGTATGGTCATTTAGGGTCAGTGACTTTTCATCCTCCTGAGATGTGGTGTTCTCAAGGCATTCCCTTATAGTACTTCTCAGTCATCTTTTTATTCATCTCCATGGATTGCTTGGAAACCCGATTTCTTTTGTACTTTATTCCACAATTTTTTTTGAGGGTTTCCAATGTTCTGCAACACCATTGGTTAAGGGGGACTTTTCTTGCACTTCTTGATTTCTCATTTTCCTTTTCACCACACCCCCAACTTAGTCTTTTAGCCTAACTTGGCTATTCACTAAACCACAAATCAAGAGGATTATAGTTAGTGGGTCAAGTAAGGTCTAGGGTTCATCAAGGTTCTTCCAAAGAAAGGTAAGGCTCAGAGAGGGTGTTCAAGAGAGATTCGTATGCTCACGGGTAGGCCACAAAAGAGGTATATGTCAAATTTGGCTCACACTCTTAAAAAGTTGCCTAAGATCATTTCAAGAGCACACCTTACTAAATCAATTAGACTAACAGGGCAAATTCTAGGTTTATTCATGCAAGGTTCAAAGTAAGCTCATAACACAAGGCATCAACACTTTAGTCAAACAAGACTACACACTTTCGCTAGTTTGCAACGATCAGTACAAGAAAATCAATTTGATAAATGGCTAATCACAACGAGCTGTAAATAGTTCACATATTGTCTATACAACTTCATTTGGCCTCATTGTAGTTGTACATTCATGTTTGTTCAATTGTAAGCACTATTATAGTCATCGATATTGATCGAAACCGGGACTCAAATTTTTGCAAAAGAATAGTCACATTCAACACATGAGAGGTGGTAGAAATGTGCAAAAAATTCAAATATTTTCGGAAGGGTCAAAATCATTTTGCAAATAAAAATAAACAGATCCTCAAGCTCAAATATCCACAGAAAAACAATATTTAACACAATAATAGCTCAAAGCCCAAATACATAAGAAAAAACACGAACACGAGTCACAAATAGTGCACAAAAGGGTGAGCCTCACCCCACCACAAATAAAAGAAATTTGTCCTCAAATGTAAATGAAATTAACCAAGATTTTAAAGATAACGAAGGACAAAGAGGGAGGTAAATAGGGGATTCTGGCTAATAGGTCTCTTCATCCGTCTGGGCATCAGTACTCGGAGTGACCAACAGAAGGACCAGCTCCACTGGATCCAGCAGCAGGACACTTTTCTAACGAAGCTTGCACAACAACATCTATCATGATTTCTTCAGTCTCGACTATGTCGTCCGCTGCAACTTCCTCAAACATCTCTTCGTCAGTCTCTGCTTCTGATTCAGAGTCGGCTTTCTACTTTAATCTATCGCTATATTCATTGGTTGTCTGAGGCATCTTATGCATGTCTGGGATTTCCACTAATCCAAAAACTATGGACACATCGATTGACTTCAGGTGGTTTACGTCTTTTCGCAGTTCATCAATGGAAGATTTTAAGGCCGTCACCTTCTCCGTGGACCCTTGGTTGTGCTCACACACCGCTATCCTGACCGCTAGGGCATCAATGGTAGTGCTCAGAGGTGTCATAACATTAGTTAGGGCAATCTGAATCATGCCTCTAACAGAGGCCTCTAGGCTAGCAGCTCGACAATCAGCGGCTAGAGGGAGCTGTCCCATTCGAAGTAGGGATGCTCGTGTGAGTAGAGGTCGGGAAAAAGCAACAACAGTGGTGGTTCTTGGTGATCGTGTACCAACAGAGTAACCTGGAGAATAAGTAGGAGTCATAGTGGCAATGAATATACCTGAAAGCTCAGGGGCCGGAGTAGGCAGAGGTGCCTCTGCAGGTGATATTTTTATGTTTATTAACTCCACTGATGCTGCCTTTTTCCTTTCTGCCTGATCCTTAAGGTACTCGGCTTCGATCCTTTGGATATCAGTAGAGGTTGTGAGCATTATTTCTACATCCTTTTTGGTATCTCGAGGCACCCGGGTTCGGTTGCATAATTTTTTGATCAAGACTGGAAATGGAAGTGAGGTTTGGCTCTGTCTTGCACGCATGAGTATCTCTGACGAGATGATTGTACCCAAGTTTATCTGAGTCCCCTCTATGACGCAACCCAGACAAGCTGCCTTGGCAATGCGAAGGAACGACTCATTTTGGGATGCAATAATTTTACTGTTGATAATACCGAACCAGAACCTTGCGGCTATGTTTAGTTCTTTCTGTTCAATTGGAACTCCTTCTGCCTCCCATTTTGGATTCTCATTTGAAATTAGTGGGGCTAGCCACTTTTTCATCTCATCTAACTTCTTTGTTCTGATCAAGTACTGGCAGTGATCCCCAATATTTGTGGGTATGCCCAAGACGGCGTTGATTTCCTTATTATCACTCTTCACCCTCCTGCCTCTGAAAACGACATAAATAACTTCTTTGAAATCTGCTGCTAGTTGCTTTTGCTGGGGTATAAGTGTACTATATGCACTGTAAAACTCTCTTACCCAGTTTGGAATATAAGGGCCACGGGGTTTGGTGAAGATTTGGAACTTGTGGTATCTCAGACACTCCATTATTTCTGGGTATCTGTCTATAACCCCGTCTATAGACATATGCTTTTCCTTTAGAATTGTCCTCAGCCCCTCAGCCATCACTCAATTCATTGATTTAGGCTTAGGACCTTGTAATGGAGGTGCTAATACCATTTCTTGCTCTGGAACTGGAGGTGTAGTCGAGGTAGGCTGGGGAATCTTGGCCCTGAATGAATCATTCAACTTCTTATTCGTTGCTCAGCCCTCTGTGCGATTATCAAATCTTCCTCATTACAACCCATACCTTTGCTTTCAGATTGGTTGGGGTCATTTCCATAAAAGTTGTTACTGTCAGTGCTTGCAATTTATAATTCAAGGGTCGTGTGTTTGCCCTTCCCTCTTTCACCAGTTGTAGAAAGTTTAACAACTTTGCTTCTGACCGTATCTGCATCCTCGTTGATTATAATCCTTTTTGTTTTACCTTGAGGTGGCTTGCTTCTTCTTGCAACTTTAGATCAGGCCATTTCTGCAAAGAATTCGGAAGGAGTTAAAACAACTAAATCAAATTCAGAGGTATGCAACTGCAGAAAATTTTGCCAAATAGATCGGCGAGTCGCCGAATGGCGCATGACACTAATTTCAAGTAGCATAAAATTAAAGGCGAGATGGGGTCAAAGGGTGAACCGCCGAGTGATTATGCGAACTCGCCTCAGCATGCTGAATAGTCTAAACTTATGAGAATGGCACAACGCATGACATATGATAGCATTACTTGCAAATGGAGTATAAATGTCACAGTTAATTTCAGGGTTGGAGGACTAACATTTTAGGTAGATAAAGTCAAGACTGTTATGCTAGGCAGCAGGTTAGTACATATCCAAGCACTACTAAAGTATCTAGAAGAGTTTTGGGTTGCCTCCCAAACAATGCCTTAGTTAACGTCGTGGCACGACGTGGGTTAGCATCTAAATTTCACTTTTGGGGTTAGCCACAACATCGTTTGGTAACCCCTTGCCTTGTGCCTGATGGAAATGAGGCATTACACGACCCAAGCGAGTTTCAATTAGCTGGATAGATCTAGAGTGAGAACCACTCATCTGGTTCAGAACTTCTACATTTTCCCTAATCTCCTCTAGTATTCTATCTTGATCATTTAGCTTCTAGAGAATGGTTACTAACATATCCTTAATACGTTTATTTTCAATGTCCATAGATCTTCCCTGCTCGGTAGGTGGCATGCATTTTCTTTTCTCTTTGGACATTACCTCCAGTTCCTTGACCTTTTGGGTCAAGTTATCCATATGACCCAGCAAGATGATCAATTGTTGTTCCTTTTCAGTAACCTTGTTGGTCTTAGACACAAGGTCGAGGAGTTTTGCTGCGGTCTTATAGGAGTATCTCTCAAGGCCACCTGGGATAATTTGATCGATTAATCCTTTATTTCTGGGATTTAAACTCCGATAGAAGCACTCTAGTAGAACTAGATCGGGGATCTCATGATTTGGGAATTGCATTAATATTGTTGTAAACCTTAGCCATGACTCATGAAAAAGTTCTCCTTCTAGATTCTTGAAAGTCAGGATGCGATCCCTAAACCTCATCACTTCTACTGGGAGGTGCTCTATTGGTTCACCATCTCCGTCATATATACTCACTATCCGGTCTTAACATATAAACAAGATAGACAAAACTAAAAATTAGGTAAGTTAACTACAACTAAGAAGAACCAAAATTCTACTAATCTAAAAATTCTCAAATAACACCACTCCCCGGCAGCGGCACCATTTTGATGCTTATCGTGACCAATGACACTAATCTACGGTACGAGTGTCTACGATCGTCGATAATATAACACCTAACTAAAGGTTGGGGTCGTGTCCCAAGAGAGTGGTTTTGAGAATTAGTAGAAACATAAAATTTAGTTCTAACTAGTCGTAGCTAAGGACATTAATGAGTAAAAACATAGTAAATTAAAGGGGATGACACAAAAGTGTCAAATATCAATTGGGGATTTTGTCACAAGTATTAAAAACAACAAAAATAACAAGAAAATCAAGTATGGGGACAAGTTATTGGGGTTTGACCGCAATACAAGTTGAGATAAGTAGTTGGGTACATGCTTTCGATAGGAAATTGGCAAGAGAATAGTGACTAGGCTAAGCTTTGGATGGAGATAAGTTCCCTCTCGGGTAACTTACCCCATTTCAAATGCGTTCCTCTCGGACACCCATTTGCTGCATAAAGGCCAGCCTACGCCTTACCCCACTCACTCTCTCAAGCTGAGTGTTAGGATATGGGACTAGGGCTCACCCTCTCGGGCTGAACCTCATGTCGACCCACTCTTTAGGCCATCAGTCTAGCGGTCTTGGTTTCGCGACCTCCCTCTCGAGCAACCCGAAAACACATGGGTGATTTTATATTTGCAACTACAAGCCCATTAAATTAAACCACAACCACTAGGTGAAATCACCATTAAAATACATCTAACTTATCAGCAAGCAAGACCCAACAACAATATCAACCCATATTTACTAAATCACACCCCAAGAATGGGGTTTTTAGCCACACATCAAGAACTAACAAAATACCTAAAATGATACTAAAATCAAATGGGTATAAGGAATTAAACCTTGATTTAAGCAAAGGAAGAACAATGGAGAAGACCCACTTCCAACTTGGGGAAGATGAAATCCTTCTTTCTTCAACTCTCCTAAAAAAACCCTCTCCAAACTTGAGAGAAAATATCCAAAAAAGTACTATTCTATTGTGAAAATTATAATAAATGTTCGACTGTTAAAAATTAATAACAAGGTTAGTATTTATACACTTCAGAAAATAGTGCAGGCGGATCTTTTGGTGAGGTTAGTCAGAATTGTCGATTAACTCAACGATTCACCCTTTGGTGTAGTTCGTTGCCGTCTTGCACTAGCCTTTAGTATCGTCATGTTCTTTGTCATTGGCCGACATAGTACTGCTTCGTGGAAATATTCGGCAAAGTGCCGATTGCTCCTTTCATCACCTTTTTTATCCTACTCCTTTAGGGCTTCACGTACTGGAACAAAGGATGGAGTGCGTCCCTTCGGCCAATCGCCAAGTGTGCTTGGCAATGCTCAGGCTTCAACTTCTTTGTTCTTTTCAGCCTTTTTGTTCCATTTTGCGCCTAAGTGTCCATGCTTCTACTAAAACTTTAAATACTTGAAACTTAAGAGTTTTCATCAGATATTGAGACAAAATAAACATTTGAGGACACTATTTGTATCAAAATAAGCCCTAAATGAGTCTAATTTTTTGACTCATCACATCACACTTAATAATTTTTATCTATAAGTGTCTACTTTAAATTAATTTAAGTTAATTATATAATTGGAAAAGGTGCCCCATCGTATTCTTGACTTTATTTTAATGTTTCAAAAAAAAATGTGTAACCACATTATTAGTCGAAACAAGCTTTTAAAATGAGTCATATATATATCTTAATATTTACTTATTACTAAATAGCTTAAGCGTTTTATTAGTGATTAAATTACCTTTTTACTATTTATATTCAAAACACTATTTAAATAATAAAAGTCTAAAATTTTAAACAAATAGAAAGTTATTTCATATTCATATTTTGATTAGATGCACTTACATTTTAAACATACTTACAAGTTATGACAAAAGGCATTAAAATATTTGTAACTCTTCATCTCTTAATTTTTTAAAAATAAACATATTTGACTTTAGATAAATTTGACCCAAAAAAAACTATTAGAATACTACTTGAGACATTTTGTTAATTGACAGTTGCATACAATACAAGATGAGAATAACATATAGAGTAAAGTAAAATGAAAATGTTTCAATAATACTGTGTCAAAATTACACTCATATAAAATTTGAGCAACTTTATAACATAGGACTCAAGTCTTGCGCAACCATGATATAAAACTAAACAAAAAATAAATAAATTAAGTGTCACCTCTTGTGAAAATTATTTCACTAGAAGAAAGGACTATAATAAGGAATCACGAACTTGAAATCACGAAAGAGAACCTCGAACTCAACCTTTATTTATAATTGGAAGAAAAATATAATGTGAGGATGATTTTTCCTTTTTCTTGTTATGCCCGAATGTTTTTTTTCTCCCTTTTTTCGTGTCTACTAAGTAGTTTTGTTGTTTGGTAGTGTAGGATGTAGCTTTTGTGTTTGTGGAGGTGGGTAGGACATAAAAATATTTTTTAAATCTTGTTTTTCTTCTTCTTCATATGGGTTGTGTGGTAATGCTGATTGTAGTATATGATTTCCTTTTTTTTCTTTTCATGCATGTGTGTTGTAGTATTTTGTAGGTTTGTGCGTGCTGTTTTTGTTTGGGTAGAATATCTTTGTTAGGTGCAGTAATGTATGTATATCGGTATAGGGGAGAGGCAATGGGTATGGTGAGTGGAGTGGTGATGAGGGTGTGTGGGTGGAAGTGTTGTGGTGTGAAGTGGGGGTATGTGGGTAGTGGAGGAAAAAGGGGTGGTAATGGGTAGTTTAGGTTATTATTATTTATGAATTAAATATATATAAAAATTAAATTAATTAAAAAGTTCAATAACCAATTTGAAAAAGATAATTAAAACAATACTAGCTTATCTATTCTATATTACATTAAAAGCATGAACTCCTAACTTGATGTTAAATTACTATAATATCCCTAACTCGGGTTGTGACTTTTTCGTGAGTCGTGACTTTTCCGATAAGTTGTGATATTTGTCAAAGAGTTGTGATTATTCGATGAGTTGTGACTTTATTAATAAGTTGCGACTTTTCCGAAGAGTTGTGACTTTTTCAATAAGTTGTGAATTTTCCAAAAAGTTGTGACTTTTCCAAGAAGTTGTGACTTTTTCAATAATTTGTGACTTTTCCAAAGTGTTGTGACTTTTTCAAATAGTTGTGACTTTATCAGTAAGTTGCGACTTTTCCAAAGAGTTGTGACTTTTTGAATAAGTTGTGAATTTTCCAAAAAGTTGTGACTTTTCCAAAAAGTTGTGACTTTTCTAAATAATTGTGACTTTTTCAATAATTTGTGACTTTCCCAAAGTGTTGTGACTTACCGAAAATGTCATGATTTTTCATATACGACACATAAAATATTTGTTCATAATACTCTTTATTGACTTTAAATAGAGGGACTTTCTCTCATTTTCCAACCACAATTTTCTCTAATCTTCTACTCTTCTTCTTCTTGCATTTTAATTTTTTTTGTGTAATTTATTGTCGTTAAGTGAGTTCGAAGTTTAGCGGAATATGAGGTACCACTATTCTGATGATGAAGTAAGTCGTTCTATCCTAAGAGGGTATATTCCATAACCTCAAGTACTTGAGGAAAATAAAATAATTTTGATGATATAATAATTATTATTTTGCTTAATATATACATTTGTATGTAATGTTCCAATATATGAAGTTAACATGATGTAGTCTAAATTTATTTATATTTGTTAACAATTTCTCTTGTGATGTAGATATATGCTTCTGAATATCTTTTTCCAAATTTAGAGAATTGCACGATTTATTTTTGATGCTCAAGACAAAAGAATGACTTTATTTATCAATGATACTTATGTAATTTAGACTCTCAGGAAGTTTGCTTCAAAATAGTTATTACTATTTAAACATTGCCCTTTTGTTTTACATATTTACAATTTCTTAATATTTAAGTATTTTTGACGAAGAAAAGTTCATATAACTTGTAATAACGCCAGTTGAAGTTTGTATTAGTTTAATTTTTATGGTTTATTTAATAGCTAAATTTATGAGATAAATATTTTCATTAATGCAAATATTTATTTATATTTGGGTGGGTATTTGTATTTAAATTAAAGTATTATATATGTCACAAATGTATTATCAAATTAACAAGATCTTCTAACTTCAAAATGCATTATTTTAAAATGTTCTGAGTTCTTTTTTCAAAAAAAAAAAAAAACTCATAACAAATGTGAAAATATGTGAATATATAAAACGTAGTTGTTCTCTAACATGTTCATATGATATCTAAAGAATTTAACGTAGTATACACATGCAAAACACGTCTGGTTAGATGTCAACAAAAATATAAAACAAATATTGTCTGTAAGGTAATATTAGTGAGATAAGACTAATAACATGATTGAACCTCATCAAATTGAAATAAATATATACATAATTGCATTTAACTAATAAAATATTTCATTGACCATCTTCATAGGTTTGCGTAAATAAGAGATATATATGACGATCCACATTGAAAATTCACAAAAGAATCTGCAATATTATTTTTTGCTAAGCTTATTATTAAAATCATCGCTTAAATAAGCAATACTATTTACTATAACATATATTTTTGAAATTGGTAATCACGTGCAACACACGTGTCAGAAAACTAGTTAATCTAAATTAAAAGAACACATATTTTTCATAAATTTTCATTTCTTTTTAAATAATTGAAAAATAAAACTTTACCTAAAAATGATTTTTGTTGTTTTCAAATCTTTTAAAATGAAGTTAATAAAATAAGGTATAAGTCAAAATATTTAATTTAGATATTTATAAAATATTTCAGCTCTAAAAATGGTGTAAAACTTAAGTTCGGTCAAAAATCACGTGTCTAAAAGGACTTGCCTAGCCACTGGTCTAGGGACCATGGGTGCTGAGACAACTCATGGACCCCTAGACGGCTCGTGAAACCCTCCATCTTGGGGCTCGCGTGAGCTGTAAGTCAAGGTCAGTTGGGTCTTTTTCTAATTTTTTTTATTTTGATACTGCGTCGTTTTACCCTTGCCTAGAAACCCATATATAAGTGATTTCAACTCCAAATTCAACCCATTGAAGTTATTCTCTCAAATTTACAAAAGAAGAACAAGTCTTCCTTCCAAATATTTCTCTTTCTAGAAAATCTTGAAGAAGAAGAAGGATTCAACCTAGGGTTTCAAGTCAAGTCTCCAATTCCTCCATTGAAGTTAATTAGTTTTCATCCATGGATTCCTTCCATTCATGGAGTTCCCAAATTCTCCTATTTCAAAAGATAGAAATTCCCAATTGAGTTAGGGTTTTCTTTTATGATGCGGATTCTCTTGATTATTAATTCAATTGATGGATTGATGATCTTTTATGAATGAAATGAGTTAATCTCATTTTTTATGATGGTCCCCCAAGACCTCGTGTAATTTCCATGTTTTTCCAAGTTGTGATCAAATAATGTGGGTTTTGGATTATGACAAAAGATTTTATGAAATCATGCATGAATAGATAGAATTACATGAATTTATGATGAATTTCCATGAACCCATGCCTAACCTATGTTTTCTAGATATTGATGCATGAAAGTGGGTTTTGAACTGTGGAAAGTGAATTATGGAATTATGAATGTTCTTATGAAATGATGTAAATATTTTACGAATGCTTTGAGAGGGAAGTATCAATGACGATGTTGTTTTTGTGTTTTTGAAAGGATTTCTCATACACAAAACAAAACATGATTATGAAAGTTCTTTCTAACCTAAAATGAACCAATGCTAATAAGTTATTCTAATGATGAGGCAAAAGCCGATTACCCATGCTCTCTGATTGAAGGACAAGAGGCGATTACCCATGTCATATGATATAAGGAAAGATTTGATTACCAATTTCATAAGATCTAAGGACAAGAGGCTATTACCCATGTTCCTATAACATCTAATATGAATATGAAAAACAACTATTCCGTGGAAGCTAATCTTAGAACCGAGTGGACAAGTGGTGATTACCCGTGTCTTGTAAATATGTGCCAACATAGGATTGTCTAGATTGACATTAGCTAGTGGATCCACATAATCTAGAAGTTCATGTTCCTTACCGTGGCAAGTAGGACAACTCTTTTTGGTGTGGGAGACACCGTATTCCATGATGATAGCTCTTATGGTCTTATATGTCTGTTAAGGCTACATCCCACAAGCAAGTTATGATGAACTAAGGTTACTTCAAGGAAGTAGCTCATGCATGTTTAAGATGATGACTATGTGCATTGACCATGTTTTCTAACCCTCCTATCTCATGTTTTAGCTTGAGCGGACATTCTTTATTTTTAGTTTTGCTTACTTTATATTTTGGACATGATGTATGGGCTAGGTCCAATTTTATTCTTATGTATTAGATGGCTATGAGACTAATGTTATAGACTTCCGCTTTACTTTTATAACACTTTGATACATTGAAATTGTGTTTCGAATCTCTTTGTCTATTTCTTATGTTATGAATGCTAAGTGGCTTGTATGAGGCCTTTCATAGTCCTATATGCCATGTTACGCCTAGAGGATACCCTGGGTCGTGCCAATCTTGGTAATCAGAGAACAAGGTTTAGAAAGGTCCTATGAAGTCTCATAAGCAACGTCGAGTAGAAAATTGTTCATGAGTGTGAAACGCGCTACACTTATGAATGACATGCTACAAGATGTTAGGAAACTCCACTTCTTTCATTACAATAAATTCATGCGATAGAGTTTAACTCTATAAGGTCTCTCTCTTAATCCTTAACTGATGCCCTATAGAAGATGGCTACTCGAAGAGCTTATGCTAAAAGGAATGTTAGGGAGAATGTTGAACAAGAAACTTCTCCTCAAGCTTCTCAAGTTCCGGTTGATCCTTTTGCCGAGCAAGTGACTAATTCAGAGTTTAGGGCAAATTTTCAATTGTTGGCCCAAGTAGTGACAACCCAAGACAATATGGAGGTTGCGGTTCCCATGAACCCAAATATGGGTACGTCAGAATCTGGACTAAGGGACTTCACTAGAATGAATCCTCTAGAGTTTCATGGTTCTAAGGTTGAGGAAAATCCTCAAGAGTTTATTGCTTAGGTTTACGAGGTGTTTATGATTTTGGGAGTGATGCCAGTGGAAAAGGCGGAGTTGGTCGCTTATCAACTTAACGGTGTTGCTCAAATTTTGTTTAACAAATGGAGAGAAGGGAGACCGGAAGATGGAAGTCCTCTCAATTGGGAAATGTTCAATATTGATTTCCTTGATAGGTTATTTCCCCTTGCGATGAGGGAGGCAAAGGTGCTTGATTTTATCAACCTTCTTCAAGGAATTATGAGTGTGAAGGAATATGCTTTGAAGTTCTCACAATTGTCTCGATATGCTCCTACCATAGTTGCCGACCCTAGGGAAAGGATTAGAAAGTTTGTTTCAGGTGCGTTCGAAATGGCGGTTAAGGAATCTTGTACCACCATGCTTGTTAATGATAGGGATATCTCTTGTCTCATGGTTCATGCTCGACAAATTAAAGAGGAGAAACTTAAGGAAAAGTCTAGGGAGACAAAGAGGGCTAAAAATGGTGAATGTAATTTCTAACATGCAAGGTTTGATGGGCATGCTCGTTCTAAGTTTTGAAATATGTTTTTCTGTCAAGGTTCCTCCAATGCTCCTTCTAGGTTCAACAAAGAGAGGGTGTCTAACCCTAAGCCTCAAGGAGGAAATTGTAGTGGGTCCTTATAGGCTACTTGTGCTAAGTATGGAATAAAGCATGAGGGTATGTGCCAAACATATTATAATACCTGTTTTGGTTGTGGTTAGATGGACCACAAGATAAGAGATTGTCCTTCAGTTGCTAAGAATGAAAGATATAATTGCTGAAGGGCGCAACGTAATCCTTCATCCGATTAAAGTGGTTCGGGCTCAAATGCTTCCAAGCAAAATAAATTTTATGCACTTCAAACTCGCGAGGAGGAGGGTTCTCCCGATGTGGTTACTGGTATGTTGAAAGTATTTCATTGATGTTTATGCTTTACTCGACCCCGGTGCTACGTTGTCTTTTGTGACGCCATATGTGGCTATGAGGTTTGACATTCTTCCAAATGTGTTATTAGACCCTTATCTGTCTCTACTTCTATTGGTGATTCTATAATGGATAAGAGGGTCTGTAGAATGTGTCCCATCTCCTTTTCCCATAGAGTCACTCTTATTGATTTTGTAGAGCTTGATATTTTAGATTTTGATGTTATCCTTGTTATGGATTGGCTGCACTTATGTTATGCTTCTATTGATTGTAGAACTCGTGTAGTCAAGTGTAAGTTCCTGAATGAGCCTATCCTAGACTGAAAAAGGGAAAATTCTATGCCTCGGGGTCAGTTTGTCTCTTGTCTTAAAGCTAGAAAGATGACCGCTAAGGGTGCCATCTACCATCTAGTTAGGGTAAGGGATGTATATTCTGAAACCCCTACTCTTGAGTCGGTCCCCATAGTTAATGAGTTTCTTGAAGTGTTCCCAAATTATTTACCCGGTATTCCTCTCGAAAAGGAAATAGACTTCTGTATTGACCTTTTCCCAGATATGCAGCCTATTTCTATTCCTCCTTACCAAATGGCTCCGACAGAACTAAAGGAGTTGAAAGAAAAATTGAAAGATTTTTTTGGATAAGGGTTATCTCTGACCGAGTATCTCTCCATGGGGTGCTCAAGTTTTTTTCTTTAGAAAGAAAGATGATTCGCTTCGTATGTGTATTGACTATTAGTAGTTCAACAAGTTTACTATTATGAATAAGTATTCTCTCTCAAGGATAGATAATTTGTTTGACCAACTTCAATGAGGGAGTTATTTTTCCAAGATTAACCCTCAGTGGGGTTATCAAAAATTAAGGATGAAAGAAGATTACATTCCGAAGATGGCTTTTCGAACTCCGTATGGTCATTATGAGGTTTTGGTTTGACTAATGCCTTGGTGAAATTTTTGGATGTGATGAATAGGGTATTTAGACAATACCTTGACATGTTTGTGATTGTGTTCATCATTAGGATGATCATATCAATCATTTGAGGATCGTGTTGCAAATTCTCAAAGACCAACATATCTTTGCAAAGTTTAGCAAATGTTAGTTTTTGCTATGGTCCATAGCTTTTCTTGGTCACATTGTTTCAAGTAGCGGTATAGAGGTAGATCATAAAAAGAAGGATGCGGTCAAGAGTTGGCCTAGACCTCTATGCCCTTCGGATATTAGAAGCTTCTTGGGTTTGGCTGGTTACTACAGAAGGTTTGTTGAAGGTTTTTCTTCGATTGCCTCTCTATTGAAAACATTGACTAAGAAGAAGGCTAAGTTCATATGGTCCAAATCTTTTGAAAAGAGTTTTCAGGAATTAAAAGATAGACTTAATTCTGTACCAGTGTTGACTTGTTGATTATTGTGATGCCTGGAGAATCGGGACAGGATGTTGATGAGTCCTAGATTTGGACTCATTTAGGGCTTTATTTATATAGATTTAGTGTCCTCAAATGCTTATTTGGTGCCAATACCTGATGTAAAACCCTTGATTTCCAAGTATATGGATTGAGGAACAAAGCAAGGACACTAATTTGCAAAAAGGAACAAAGCTAGTTGAAATAGAGAAACACAAGCCTGGTGATCGCCAAGTCCACTTGGCGAGTCGCCGAATGGCCATTTGACCGCTTAAAGTTTCGCGATGCAGTGCTGGATCGCCCAAAGATACAGATCTTGAGGATGATGAATGCCAAGGCAGAAAGGTGATGAAAGTGACCAAAAGGCGGGTCACCGAGTGGTTTGGCGAGCCCGGTTTACTTCACTAAGTGGCCCTTCGCAACATATTTTTGACGACTATAAATACATTTCTGAACATTTAGTTTAGTATCTTATCTAACATATATAATATAATAATATCTGAATGGTAGCTGATATTTAAGGAGACAAGTTTTCTCTAGTTTTTCCTAAGCTTTGAAGAATTGAAGTTTTTCACTTTTGAGAAATTGGAAGTGGGTCTTCGACATTCTTTGAATTGAAACATTGTAAAGACGAAATCAATCTTACCCAATTGATGGAAACTCAATTTGGTAACGATTTTATCTTTTTATAATGTCTAGCTAAAATCTCAATTCTTGGGGTGTGATTATGTGATTATGGGTTGATTTAGTTTATGGGTATTGCTAATTGTTAGTTTAAATGCTATTTAGAAGTGTGTTCAATTATAAATTGTGGTTTAATTTAAGAATTGTAGTTGCAAATGCAGTTCTACCCTTGTGTTTTTTGCTTGCTCGAGGGAGAGGTTTTAAAACTAAACTTATTGATTGATGGTCAGTAGGTATTGGGTTGATATGGGTTCAGCTCGAGATAGTGAATACCAAACCCAATCCCACACATTTAGCTCAAGAGAGTGAATGGACTAAGGTGTGGGCTGTTCTTATTTTTCTTGCTTGTTGATGTTTGAGAGAAATCAACTTCATTCATGGTGAATTGTTCGAGAGAAAGTTTATCTCCTCTATAGTCTTGCTTACTTACTAATATCTAGCTATTTTCTAATAGTTGCAATTACCCATTTGTCTTTATTAGCCTATAATCGAATCACATCCCAAGAACCCGTCTCATTATCATTATTTCGTATTGTTTGCCACTGTTTGTATTTGATAATTCCAAACCAAAACCCCCACGCCCTGATTTGAATGATGTCTTTATTCGGTAATTTTTATTTCTATGATTGATTTGAACACGATCATACTTTCCAATTGGCACTCAAACATGTATCGCTCCCTGTGGGATTCGACCCCAGCTCATTTAGTTGGGTTATATACTGATTAACGACCATTGACACTTAGAATTGGATGAAGTGCCTTTGAAACGTTATTAATCAAAATGGTGCTGCTGCCGTGGAGTGGTGTTGATTGAGATTCTTTTTGGTGAAGTTGAATTTTGTTCTTTTTAGTCATAGTTGAATCTACTTACTTTTAGTTTTGGTTTGTGTGTTGCTTGTTGAGAACAAAGGGAATGAGCATGTCTTGTAGCAACGGAAACCAAGTGGACCACCCTCCTTCAAAACTGATGGTTCTTAGGGATAACATACTAAATTTCATGCAATTGGAGGGTGAGACAATCCATGAGTTGTGGGTGAGATTTAAGGCACTATTATTGTGGTGTCCAACTCATGGAATCCCGGACAAGATGCTACTGGACTACTACTATAGAGGTCTTGGTCCTGAAAATAGAGGAGTGGTTGACCAACTTTCTATGGGTTATCTCATACGACTACATATGCAATAGCAACCCAACTTCTTGATCACATGACTAAGACCAACAAGGAGACAGAGAAGGACCATATCTTGGCCACACTGTTGACTAAGCTAGACCTCTTGGCCAGAAAGATCATGGAATTAGAAGTACTGTACCAAAAGAAAGATAGACACATTCCCCCTTATGAGCGTATAAAGCCCAATGAGTACGAGGGTGGACAAGATACCATTTTTTTTTAGGGGGGGGGGGTCCATTCTTATGAGTTAATTCTGTCATAATACAATTTTTCTAAAGGTATTAATCTAATAATTTC
>JAJOOH010011382.1:0-29513 GCA_029582605.1 Solanum gracilifrons | reverse complement strand
ATAACTTTTTACTCGGAGGTCGGATTTTAGAAAACTAGGTGGCGTTGGAAAGATAATTCAATTATATATCAAACCATAGGTAATGGGATACACAATTCCTTTTGTGCTAAAAGTTATGACCATCTGAAGTTGACCCATCAATAATTTTCAGCTAACTGGCTGCTGACCCTCATCTACGGTCATACCTACGGACCGTGGATCGAATGACAGTCCATGCTGGTCGACCATAGTTTGTGTCAGAGGCTGGGTAAGGGAAGTCTCGATCCACGGACACAGACCACGGACTGTGGTCTGATCTACGGACCGTGGGTCTGTCTGTGAGTCGGGACTTAGCCAATTTTCTGAGCTGGGTCTGGGAGGGGTTTCAGTGTTGAACCACGGACCAATAGCACGGGCCGTGGTATGACCTACGGTCCGTGGATGGCAACCTGGGTTGCACCTGAAACTTCTCAAAATCTGCATTTTTTGTCTGTTTCGAATACGGGGTGTTACACAAGGTTACTTCAAGAAGTATCGTAAGTGTGTTTTAAGATGATGTTAACTTGAATTGATCATGTTTTATGACTTATGGTTTCTAACTCTCAAGATTTATGTTTTTGCTTGATCATTGCTTACTCATGAAAATTTCCTATTTTTAGCATGTTTTAAATGTTTATATGCATGGCTATCATACTTGGTACATACTCTTGCCTATATTTCCCCAAATGTAGGGTCCGACAATCAAGGATCTTAGTTTTGTGGCTAGAGGTTGATTTGAGAGATTCCGAGCTTCGGTGAGTCCTCATACTTCGAGGATGGATTTTCATTGTTTCCAGTTTTCCTTCTTACTATCATCTTTGGACATGATGTATGGTCTAGGCCCAATTTCATTCTTATGTGTTAGATGATTAATGAAACAAGTCCTTAGACTTCTACTTTACTTTTATAAAACTTTGGATTTGAAATGTTGTTTTTTATCTCTTTTCTTCTATTTCTTATGTTATGAATGTTATGTGTCTTGTATGGGGCCTCTAGGGGTCCTATACGTCATGTTACGCCTAGGGGGTACCTTGGGTTGTGACATGTAAAGGTTGTATTTTCTTGGTCTTCCGATGCAATGGATATTTGATTATAACCGGAGTAACCATCTAAGAAGCAATACCATCCACGCCCCGCAAGTCTATCAAGCATTTGATCCATAAAGGCCATTGGGAAATGATCATTCTTGTTCCATGCATTCAATTTTTAGTATCCATGCATACACGCCAACCGGTAACTGCTCTCATTGGCACAAGTTCCCCTTTCTCATTTGGGACCACAGTAATACCACCCTTTTTTGTCACGCATTGAACGGGGCTCACCCACTTGCTATCCGCAATAAGGTATACAACTCCCGCATAGAGCCACTTGATGATCTCTTTCTTCACCACTTTTTGCATTGGGGGATTTAACCTCCTTTGATGCTCAACATTTGTCTTACATTCACTATCCAATTGAATTTTGTGGATATAATATCGGGAGGTATTCCCACAATATCGGCAATCGTCCATCCAATGGCCTTGATATATCTTTTCAACACATTAATAAGCGTTTGCATTTTCCATTCAAGCAAATCCGAAGCAATAATTATGGGCAATGCGTTATTAGCTCCCAAGAACACATAACGAATGTGAGGTGGAAGTATCTTCAATTAGAGCTTTGTCTTTTCTCTTTTAAACATTCAATTTATACGCTCCCAGTTTTTTGCCTTCAGGGTCATTGGGCGGAATAAGTCGAGTGTTGCCAACCCGGTCGGCTATGCGCCAAATGCTGCTATTCATCGCCCTTTTGGCTTGAATCTTCACCCTATATTTTTTGTGATTTTATGCGATCGAAGTCGGGTTAGCCGATATAGTCGACGATGCGTGTTGTGCCGCGAAATCTTGGCATATTTGATGCTTGAAAACTAATGATTAGTACTAGAATTGGGTGTAGCTATATGGATATAATGTGTTTAGTAGTGTTTGTACAGGTGAAACAGGTGGATTTGAAAGAAGATAGGAAAGAAGAAAATTCAATGAAAGTGAATTGAAGAAAGTAAAGACCAAAGATGGCCTCACGGACTGTGGTCTTCACTACTGATCGTGATGAGGGTCGTGAAGGACCTTTCTAGTGAGCAGCTATGGAGAAGACAAATTTTGGCAACATCGAGTAAAGACCACGGACGACCTCATGGGCCGTGGTCCTCACAACGATTCGTTGAGGTGCTCGTACAGTTTAACCAGTGCTTAGGCCTCAAGGAGCTAAAATGGGAATTGACCAAGTAAAGACCACGGACACCAAAACAGAACGTGGTCTCTATAACGGTCTGTGGTATTGTCCGTGGTGCATTTCCAGTGATCAGGCATTGATGAATTAGTTTTGTGAAAACCAAGTAAAGTCCACAAAGGGCTTCACGAACCGTGAAGCCCTTAATGGACCGTCTTAATGTCCGTAGAGTTGCCCGATAGTTCAGTCCTACTTGAGTAGGACTCTTTTTAAACACTTTATTTGAATTAATTAGGTCATTTTTTAGTTTTTATCTCATCATATCTGGAACGAGCGAGTAATTATCAAATATTCTTAGCTTTAATTTTTGACGATTAACATTGAATCAAGTTTTGAAGTTGGATTTACGGTTTTGAATTATCAAAATGCTTATCGATGTTCCATATTTTCGTAAGTACTTTATTATCATGTTTTCATTATATAATTTTGTATGTTCACGTGAAATCATGAGTAGCTAAATACCACAACTGGGATTGTGGGATCTATGACGTAATCTAAGTGTAATTTTGTAAGACGAGTGGAAGGCGATTTATATTTGCAAATTATAATTTAGCTTTTGTTATTTATGTATTCTAATGAGTGCACACATTAGAGTTAGCCTGTATCCGTCATTTGTTCGAAAGAAATATGATAGTTGGGAAAAAGCTGAATTAACCTGAAGAAATGGAGTTAAAGTTTGAGTTCTAGAGAAAAAAAACTTTAACACTATCGTAAGAGAGGGTAAAACTTGTTAACACTCTAGGACCGAGAGGGTTTGAGTGAAATTTATCTAATAAGACTAAGAAGTGTTAGATATATCTAACTCGCCTGTATTTTGCAGAGATGAATTGCCTAAAACTCATTTACGAAAAAACACTAGATGCAACGTTATAGGGAACACAGTCCTAGTTTCATTTAATTATCGAAACAACTTTAGAATTAATACTCCGTTAATTGTTAATCTGGATTTTGCTTACTAATCTTAGTTACTAGGACTTTACAACTAAACCCAATTTACATTCTGTAATTATTTTCTTTAGCAAATAATAACAACATTTTGGTAAACGCAACAGTGAAATCATTTATGTAAAGAAATTCTCTATGGGATCGACCTCAACTCACGCTGAGTTCTATAAATTGACTTCAACTGTTTATACTTATTAATTAAGGTGTCAATTTAGATGTATCAATGCACCAACTGTCCTTTCTTGTTGCTGTTTTTCCTCGCATCTTCACTAATTACTTTGTAGCTTTACGCGGGCTGAGGCTCCTTTGCCAATCCAATCGGCGCATCGCTGAAGAGTATGCTCCACAGTCGAATTGCCCTTGTCCAAGGTCTGGCATGCTGTAACTTTAGGTGAGCTAACGTACCACTCGGCGAGTCGCCGAGTTGTTTTAGTGATGGTCAGCCTTTCTTGTCTTCAGCTTTTTCGCTCCTTTTTGCTCAGTAATGTCCTTGCCTTACTCTTTTGCTTGCATTTCTACAAATTAACACTAAAACATCATTTTAAAGCATAAAATAGGCATTATGAAGTTCCTGAAGTTTAAGTTACCTTTCTAAATCCAAGTTAAGTGTTCCAGCTTAATCTACAAGTATGTAAGTTTCACGATATATTTACATGTGATACGAAAGTAATTACAAGATTATGAGGACAAGAGTACCAATGAGCCAAGATTGGCAACATGATTCAAGTAAAAAATCCATTACGAATCCATGAAATTACATGCTATGCATTCTACTTCCAAGCTATAATCGGAAGGTATGAGGCCTATTGCCTATATTTATACGAATGAGACACAGATGGCCAAAAGTTGGCGAATATGATACCAGTTCACTACCGGAAGGCACCACCATTGCTTGCACTTGGTTGGGTATGACATGCATTTGCATCTATATATATATATATTCACGACATACGATTATGCGAGCATACCATGCATATTTAATTTATATAAGGTTTGATGCAGCCATGGCGGCTACCAGAGTTTTCTGTTTCAGGTAGTATCTTCATTCCCCTTTTTACAGTAACTATTTATTATTCTATTTTCTGCCTTACATACCAAAACATTTTTATTTGTACTGACGTCCCGTTGCCTGGGGACGCATTTTTGTTTCGTGCGTGAAGGTCCAGGTAGGGATTTTGATTGACCCCTCTGCTAGGATTCGGGGTTCAGTTGTGAATTGGTAAGCTCCATTTCTTCCTGGAGCTTTCATATGATGTTACTTTTATTGTACAGTTTGGGTATAATCGGGGACTTGTCCCGACCAGTGCTTATGTCACTCATAGAGGCTATTGTGGACACAATATTTTGGGTTTCTTTTTGCAGCTTCCAATTTCCAGCCACATAGGCTTGGCATGTATAGATATGTATGTGTGTATATATTCACTGTAGACTTATCGGCTAGCTAGTACCTTATTATCTTTGGGTTGTCTACCTTCGTCTGTATGACTTACCGATATTCAAGTTATGACCTTAAGGGTCAAGTCATAGTATTTTAGATGTTATGTTGCCCGACCTTTTAGATCCGCAGTTGAGTCAGTTGGTATTTTTATGTGGCTAACTCTATTGCATACGTTGTCGAGTACCAGTCACACCCTCTCGCGTGACACTCCCACTATAGTGAGAATGCGTGAAAGTTGCAGCATTGTGCTTGTCACATGGAACTTCACATTCTCCACGAGAAGAGGTAGTCGGATGGCCCCTACACCACCCAAGTGTATATTATTCACATTGACCTCATTCACATCATTTAAGTTGTCAACATCATCATTTTGGCCCAATTGGCTGGCATTACTTCCGTTGACACACATTTCATCAATTGCTCAAAGGAAACAAACCACAACAAACAGTAAGTGGGTTCAACTATAACATAATAAAACCACAAACTAACTTTAATAAGAGAATTCAATAACACCACTCCCCGGTAGCGGCACCATTTTTGATAAACGCTCAACTATACCTCATCAAATACTAGGTGTAGGCGATCGTAATCTAGTATAAAACCCAACGAAAGGTTGGGGTCGAACCCACATGGAGCGGTACAGTATCAAATTCAATTAAGAAATAAATCTTACGGTTTAGTTGGTTATAGAAGTAGACATTGTCGAAATCAAACAACCTAAAGTAAAAGTTTGACAACGAATGTCAGATGAGGGGGTTTAAAAGTGTCAAGTATCTACTGTAACAAATACGAAAATGGGGGAGATAATCAAGTAGATAGAGATAGTATCAACTGTAAATAAATACGAAAATGGGGGAGATAATCAAGTAGATAGAGATTCTTGGGAATGTGATCGATTATAGGCTAATTTCTCTATATGGGTAATTGTAGACTACTAACAAATTGCTAATTCTCAGTGGGTAGGCTAGACTATAGATGCAATAGCTTTATCTCCAACAACTATTACGATTCAGGCGAGTTCTCTAAAATAACATTATAAACAACCCAAAACCTTAATTTATCTACTCTCTCGAGATAGATATGTAGGAATGAGTTAAGGTTCACTCTCTCGAGCTGAACCGACAACAACTCAAACACTACAATCATCAATCGATAGCTTTGGTTCAAAAACCTCTCTCTAGCAAGCCCAAAACACTAAATTAGAATTGCATTTGCAACTACAATTCATAGATTAATACTCAGCTATCAATTAAACCCACTTTAAAACAGTAAATTAGTAAACAACATTACACATAAGCTAATTAGACAAATAATCACATGATCACACCCCAAGAATTGCGGTTTTAGTTACACATCATAAAAAGGAAGAAATCAATACCAAATATGTTCTCCATGATCTGGGTATTGTTAACAAAGTTTTTACAATGATTCAAAATTCTCATAAAATAAAAAAGCAACGTTAAAATCTACTTGAACACTCCAAGAAACCAAGTCTCAAGCAAAAATTCTAAGTTCTACAATGGGGAAATGTCTCAGTTCAGGAGAAATAATTTCACACCCTTTTTCCACCTTTTAAAATTCAATTTATAGTTTCCCAAATTTTGGCTTTCAGGGCCATTAGGCGAGGTCAAGCGTCGTTGACCTAGTCGACGACGCGCCAATGGCTCCATTCCATCATCGGTCTTTCTTGGCTTTTTATCCCAGGAGTCTGTAATATTAGGTAATCCCATTTAGTATCACAGATCCATTAACCGATCGCCGTAGGTCCAAATTCATCACCAACTTGGCTTCTCCCCAGGGCTGGCAATTTGGAACTTTAGGCGAGCTGAAATGCCACTTGGCGAGTCGCCGAGTGGCTTTGGTGATTCTCAGCTTTTTCTATCCTCTGCCTTTTTCATCTTTTTAGCTTTTTTTCGCCCGGACAAATCTTTGCCTTGCTCCTTTTGCCTTCTTTGCTGCAAATCAACATTTTATCATCAATTCGGAGCATAAATTAGGCATTTGAAGACAATAAACTATCAAAACAAAGCCTTAAATGAGTCAAAATCTCAGACTCATTAGTATGCACTACCACACTAGTTCCCAACAAATACGGTTTGAATTTCTCATACGCATACACCACTGCAAGCAACACCTTCTTTGTGACTGTATGATTCTTTTGAGCCACGTTAGGGTTTTACTTGCATAATAAACCAGATGGAATAGTTTCTCTTTTCTTTGACCAAGAATAGCCCCCAAAGCAATACCACTAGCATCACACATGAGTTCTAACGAAATACTCTAATCGGGGGCAATAATGATCGAGGATGACACCAAATTTTCTTTCAAGAACAAGAACGCTTTGAGGCAAGTGTCATCAAAATGGAAGGTTGATTCCTTCTCTAGTAATTTACAAATAGGGTGAGCTATTTTGAAAAAATCATTGATAAGCCTCCTGTAGAAACCCGCACGACCTAGAAAACTCCTGACACCTTTTACCGAAATAGGAGAAGGGAGCTTTTCAATGACCTCGACCTTTGCTTGATCCACTTGTATTCCTTCACATGAAATTTTATGCCCAGAACTATTCCCTCTTTTACCATGAAATGACACTTATCCCAATTTAGAACTGGGTTGGTTTCCATGCACTTTTGTAGAACCTGCCGAAGATGTTCAAGACATGTTTCAAACGAATCACCAACGACTGAAAAATTGTCCATGAATACCGCCAATGAATCCTCCACCATATCTACAAAAATTAAAAGCATACAGCGTTGGAATGTCGTCGGAGCATTGCATAGCCCAAACGACATCCTCTTGAATGCAAAAGTCCCATAAGGACATGTAAACGTGGTATTTTCTTGATCTTCCGATGCAATGGAAATCTGGATGTATCCGGAATATCCATCTAGAAAACAATATCATCCACGTCCTACAACCCTATCAAGAATTTGGTCCATAAATGGCATTGGAAGTTGAAAATCTATAAGAGTATAATTGCGAAATTTTAAAAGAGTTTTGAGCAGATCTTTTGGAGTCCAAAATTGAGAGCTTCCGGTTCTGAAAGTTGAGACATATTCTAACTCTGGTTTTTTATCCAGACTTTGTTCTTAGTAGTTTTTGAGTAGGATTTCAAATTGGGTTTTGATTGAAGTTTATTCCAAATATTGTGAAGACTTGAATCTTGTTACCCAGCTGATGGAGAACCTAGTTGGTAATTCTTTCTTGCTTTTCATGATGTGTGGCTAAGACACCATTCATGGGGGTATGATTATGTGATTAATTGCTCTAATTAGCTTATGTGTGTTTTGATTTACTGAATTCAATGTTGATTATAAGTGGTTTGATTGATAGTTATGTTTTAATCTATGAATTGTAGTTGCAAATACAATTATAACTTACTATTTTAGTCATGCTTGAGAAAGAGGTTTTAGAATTAAGGCTATATGATTGTAGTGATTGGGTTATCATTGATTCAGCTCGATAGAGTGAATCTAAATTCGACCCTACCAATCTAGCTCGAGAAAGTAGATTAATTAAGGTCATGGTCTGATCATAGTGTTATGCTTATCGAGGTTCTAGAGAAATCGCTTGAATCGTGTTAGTTGATCAAGAGATGGCTATCATAGTCAAAGTCGATTGATGATTTTAGTGATTGGGTCATCGTTGATTCAGTGAGAGAGACTGAATCTAAATTTGATCCTACCAATCTAGATCAAGAGAGTAGATTAATTAAGGTCTTAGGCTGATCATAATGTTATGCGTATCGAGGTTCGAGAGAACTCATCTGAATCGTGTTAGTTGATTGATAGATGGCTATCATAGTCAAAGCCTAACCTACCCATTAATATTCAATGTCTCTAGGTAAATCATAATCACCCATATAATGAAAATAACATTTAATCGACCACATCCCCGAGAATCCCCTCTACTTGATTACTACCCTATTTTTGTAGTTATGAATTGCTCATTCTAAACCCCCCCATCTAACATTCAATGTCAACCCCTGAAACTTACTTTAACTTGTTTTGATAATGTTTACTCCTACAAACGACTAGACCACTTCTTTTACTTCTTAACTGAATTCTATTTTGTATCACTCCTTGTGGGATTAAGCCTAACTCTTCATTGGGTTGATACTTGATTGCGACTGCCTACACTTAGAATTGGAGGAAGTGTAGTTGAGCTTTATCAAAAATGGCGTCGTTGTCGGGGAGTAGTGTCTAGAATTCTCTTATTGAAGTTTGGTTGTGATTATTGTGTTGTAGTTGAACCAATTTACCTTTGTTTGTTGTTTGTTGCCTTTAAGAAGGTGACAAAATAAGTGTCAATAGAAGCAACGCTAGCCATCTTAGACACAATGACGACATCGGCAACTTAAACAATGTAAATTAAGTACAGTCGAGTGGTGCTGGTGCTATCTGGTTGCCTCTGGACGTGAGAAATGCAGTTTTCCATGTGACTAGCACGATGTTGCAACTATTGAAAATAAAAGGTTTTTTTGGCGGGCTAGCTCATAAGGATCCCCATAATCACATCCGGAATTTTATGGACGTATGTGGTCCCTTCTCTTTCAATAACATCTCACAAAAGTCAATCCGACTCCGATTGTTCCCTTTTTCTCTGATAGGAGAGACTACTAAGTGGTTAGGCAACCTACCTAGGGACTCGATTACCTCTTGGGAAGAGCTCACTGAGGCGTCTCCATAAGGTTCTTTCCTTCTTCGAGAATGATGGCATGAAGAGATAATATTTAGGGATTCAAAAGATTGGACGGTGAACCAATTCACAAGACGTGGTTACGTTTCTAGAAGTTGCTACTCCAATGTCCAACTCATGGACTCCCGAATAACATAGTGTTACAACATTTCTACTAGAGTCTAGATTCACTAAATGAAGGTGTGGCTGATCAACTTGTTCAAGGAGTAATTATGCAACAACCTTTTCAAATTGCATCTACTCTCCTTAATGGAATGACAAAGATCATCCGTGCTTAGTACACTAGGGAAGATCAAGTGTGTCCTTTGACTTTTAGAATGACAAAAGAGCAAATTGAAAAGGACCAAGAAAGAGATCAAAACATGGCCAAAATGATAACCCAAATGGAATTGTTGTTAAAACATATCATGGGTAGTGGTTCTAAACCTGTGAATGCGGTTGGATTTAATGAAGTAAACCCCACTGATGCATAATTTGAGGCTTTATATAATGAGGAGGTGCATTTTCTGGCAAATCAAGGAGGAGGATTATGTCCGAAATATCCCAAGTCGGGCGGGAACCAAGGTTGGAATAGAGATCCAGATGAAGGTTAGAGAGACCATGATAGGGAATGGCGTGATCGTGGGACAAGTTGGAAGGAGCGGGATGGCGAAAAGGATCGTTATGTACCCCCACATGAACGTCAAAAGCCAAAAGAGCAAACGGCTAATCCTGAAAATCTCTGCACTAAAGATATTCTTACACACATTCTCAATAAAGTGGAGGGGTTGGACAAACTGCTAAAAGAAATGAAAGAAGACGTATCAACTCTAAATCAGACAGTTACTTCTCACTCGGTGTCCATTAAGCAATTGGAAACACAAATGGGTTAAATCTCAACTCATTTGAATCCAAGGCCAAAAAGAGGATTACTGAGTGATACCATGGTCAACCCTAAGAATGAACCTTGATCATAAGTATCTTTGTCGTGCCACAACATTAATTAAGGCGCTTCTAGGGAGGCAACCCAAGATTTTATGTTTTTAATATTGTTGTTTGAATAACGAGGGTTGAATGTGCAGGTTGAAAATTCAATATTTTAGGGGGATGAGCAATTAGGCAAGCCCAGGTACCAACCAAAGACTCGCCAAACAAGTCAGCAAGCCCGATCTGGTTCGCAATTTGGACCATCTATTTAGATAGTCGTTCTGTAAAACTCGGCGGGCCAAGAGTCATTCGACGCATCACCAAATGATCGGTGACATAAGTGACCAACGCTGACCAGCACGCGAACTGAAGGGTCATGAAGGGCTGAACCATTTTTAAATTTAAAAACCTCCTTCATTTCATATTTTCCGACTTTTGCACTTTCACAACCGCAGTTTAAGTTTAGTGTTTGCTTTCTTTGCGATTTTGCATTGGATCAATTGCTCGGGGGGAGTTTGTGCACTTTCGCGTACAGATTTTCTAGCCTAGCATTTGTTATCTGCTCTTGAGGTTAGTTTTTCGAACCCCGCCACTAAATTTTCATAGACTTGAATGCATGATTTTGTCATATTGTGTTGTTTGCGTAATATAAGTGTTTGTTTGGAATTATTGTTGTGAATTTGTGTCTATGAGAGTCAAAATTGTGTTTGTTGGCCTATAACTGTAGAATAACGTGTGTGTACATGTCTAAGATGTTGGGTTGTGTTGATTTTATTGTTAGGTCTAGTGTGGGTGAAGTCTGAGTAACCTCGGTTGTGCCGATCGTCTAATTTTTTCCAGTGATAGAGAGGGTGACGTCATTCTTAAGAACAAAAGACGTTGACTGGCCAATTTTGGTCAAATCGAAGGAAGTCTAAGTACCTCAAAGTCATGGGTAGTATGGGTCTGGGTTTAATTACATAGAATAGTGCTTAATTTTGTTCTCGTAGGCTGCAGGTCAGAAATTGAAGGTCGGATTCAAAATCAAACACGTTGGACTATTCGGCGAGTTGGGTCGAGCTTGCCGAGTGGTCGGCGGTTTGCCTAAAGACCACTGCATCACCATTTTTATCCTTCAAATTTACAGAAATTATTCTGTAACATTCGGGGATACGCATGAGCTCGCTGAAAGACTATTTGATCGCCCTTTTAAGCCCCTATTTTTCGAAATTATTTTGTAACTTTCGGTGAGCTACTTCTAGTTCGTCGAATGATTTCGGTGACTCACCAAAGGGCCCTGCGCATCGCCGACCCGTGTTAATTTCTCAGAATTTTTTTTCTGAAACATTCGGCTAGCCCGATCTGGTTCGCCGAATGGGTCGGCGAGTTTTCCTGCAAGTTTTCAACTTTGAGATTTTTGAACTAAGTCTGACTTATTCAACTTTGTTTTATAGGTATGGCTAGACCAAAGGTAGCAGGGAGATATCAACTGCCCTAAAAGTATGCATTAGGCATTGTTATTAACGAGGAGGATGCACCCTCCCAGAATACACTGACAAAACTTCCTCCAAAAGAAAAGGCAAGGGAAAGGGGTCAGTTGTGGCCACATGAGCAGAGGAGAGATCTAACAGCATGGGTGTCTATGCAACCCACCTCACCACTTCAGAGTCCGATGGTAAGGGCAACCAGGGTGATAGATCACTAACCTCTGTGTCTGAACCAGAGGAAGATCAATCTCTCCAGACTAGAAAAATGGAGTTACGCTCCAAGTCCCTACATGATCCGGCAAGGATCCAGTGCAACCTACTCCTCCTCCACCTCCAGTTCCAATTGTTGAACAGTTCCTCCGGTGCAACCAGCTCAGGCACCCTCACCCCGGTCATTGAATAGACTAAAAACCGAGGGTTTGAGGACAATCTTATAGGAGAAGTAATTGTCTACTGACAGAGTAGTAGATCGGTATCCAGAGGTGTGGAACACGATCAAGTTCCAAAAGTTCAAAATCTTCACCAAGCCCCGAGGCTCCTATATTCCTACTTGGGTTCGGGAGTTTTGTGTTGCATATGGGCAGTAAGTGCCTAAAGGGAAGAAGAAGGACATTTTGTTCAAGCCAGTTGATCATGTAGTGGTGTAATCCCACAGGGAGTGATATAGAATAGAATTCAGTTACAAAGTAAAGGATGTGTTCTAGTCATCTGTAGAAGTAAAAATTATCGAAGCAAATTGAAGTAAATTTTAGGGGTTCACAATAAATGTAAAATTGGGGGTTTAGAGTATCGATTAACAACTACAAAAATAGAGTTGTACTCAAGAAGAGGGAGATTCTCGAGGATATGATCGATTAAATGCTAATTTTGCTATATGGGTGATTACAACTTACTAAAAGACGTTGAATCTTAGCGGGTAGGCTAGACTTTAAATGTGATAGCCATCTCTCAATCAACTAACATGATTCAAGTGAGTTCTCTTGAACCTCGACTAGCTAAATAATATGGAAAGCCCAACACCTCAATTAATCTAGTCTCTCGAGCTAGATTGGTAGGATCGAATTTAGATTCACTCTCTCGAGCTAAATCAATAATAATCCAATCACTACAATCATCAATCGATAGCCTTAATTCTAAAACCTCTTTCTCAAGCAAGCCTAGAATACTAAGTTAGAACTGCAATTTCAATTACAATTTTTGAAATAAAACACAGCTATCAATCAAACCCACTTCAAACTAACATTGAAATCAGTAAATCAAAACACCCATCAGTTAATTAGAGCAATTAATTACATAATCACACCCCTAAGAATGGGGGTTATAGCCCACACATTATAAAAAGCAATAAAATATTACCAACTATAGTCTCCATCAGTTGGGTAAAAAAATTCAAGACAATGCTTAGAATCAACTTAAAATCAAAACCCAATTCAAAATTCTCCTCAAAAACTACTAAGAACAGTGTTTTTGGTGTAATATCAGAAAAACCAGAGATAGTAATTGTGTGGATGACTCTCTTTCCAAAATTCAATTTACACGCTCCCAAATTTTTCCAATCGGGGTCATTCAGCAGAATAAGTCGAGCGTCACCGACCAGGTCGGCGACGCGCCAAATGCTCCTGTTCATCGCCCTTTAAGCTTGAGTCTTCACCCATCTATGTTGTGATTTTATGCGATCGAAGTCGGGTTTGCCGATCTAGTCGGCGATGCGCCAACTGTCCCTTTTTGTTATCGTTTTTGCTCGCATCTTCACTAATTACTCTATAACTTTAGGTGGGCTGAGGCTCCTTCGGTGATCCAATATGCTCATCGCTGAAGAGTATGCTCCACCGTCGAATTTCCCTTGTCCAAGGTCTGGCAAGCTGTAACATTAGGTGAGCTAACGTACCACTCTACAAGTCGCCGAGTTGTCTTGGCGATGGTCAGCTTTTCATGTCTTCAGCTTTTCTACTCCTTTTTGCCCGGTAATGTCCATGCCTTGCTCTTTTGCTTTCATTTCTTTAAATTAACACTTAAACATCATTTTAGAGCATAAAATAGGAATTTAAGAAACTAAAACAAGGAATATTAACCTCTAATGAGTAAGAATCTCAGACTCATTAGCAATTCATCAATGGATGGCCTTGCGGGAGGACTCTTTTGATTCTTCAAATCAATGTCAAGCTCCAATGGATTCTTGGAGTAAGAACCCAAACGTGATACAAAATTCACGACCACATCATAATCTTGAATTTCTTCACCATTATAATTCAAAAGGATGGTCGCTAAAGACTCAACCTCACAAGAAACTTCACCCACCTTAGCAATAGCTTCATCAATCACATCAATGACCGATACCACATGGAGTCACTTGGTTGCTTCATCGATTTTACACACATTGAAAGTAACTTCATCATCATTTACTCAAAATTTTAACTCACCACTTTCTATGTCAATAAGACCTCTTCGGGTAGCTAAGAATGGCCTACCTAGAATAATAGGAACCTCGACATCAATCTCGCAATCAAGAATCACAAAGTCGGCCGGAAATATAAACATATCCACCTTCACCAAAATATCATAAATAATGCCAATAGGACTTTTGATAGATCGGTCGGACATGAGAAAATGCATCGTTGTTGACTTAGGCTCACCTAGCTCAAGTTGTTTGAAAATGGCATAGGGTATCAAATTGATAATTACTCCCAAATCAGACAATGCTTTAGCAAATTGAAATATCCCTATAGGACATGAAATAGTAAATGCCCCCGGGTTAGCTTTCTTGACAACCACATTGCTTGACATAATGGCACTACAATTATGGGATACCTCAACTATTCCAAAATTCATACTTCTCTTCTTGGTAACCAATTCTTTCATAAAATTTGCATAACCCTACATCTTTAACAATGCTTCCACCAAAGGGAGATTGATAGATAGATTTTTGAAGACAGAGAGAATTTTTTTGTAATTTTGCGTCTTCATCCCTCTTCTTCAATCTTTGAGAAAATGGTGGAATAAATTTAGGCAACGACTTTGTAGATACAAAAGGGGGAGCAACCCCTAAATTTGACTTTCTAGCTTCGCCGGAGACAACATCCTTCGGTGCATCATCAACCTCATTGGACGCACCATTGTTCAATTTTTTGGCAAGTTCAGCACTACCAAGAACAACATATTTCCCTTTACTTGAACTTGCCTTATCAACCTTTGGCACGTCACTACCAACAACCTTACCACTTTGGGTAAAAATGGCCATACATTGGAGATTATCATTCTTTGAATTGGCTAAAGTATCTCTAGGAAGACCACCTTTTGGTCTTTGATTTAGGTGTGCTGAAATTTGACCTATTTGATCCTCAAGTTGCTTTACGGAAACCGAGTGAGAGATCACCGTTTGATTCAAATATGAGAAATCAGCCTTCATCTCCTTGAACACTTTATCTGATCCCTCTACTTTGTTTAGGATGCGGGCAAGCATATCCTTTGACTGTCTGAAAGCTTTCAGGGTTGGCATTTAGTTCGTTCAATTTTGGACAGTCATAAGGAAGCACGTAACTATCTTTATCATCATCTCTATCCCTCCAATTTGTACCACTATCACGCCAGTCTCGATCCCGATCTCTCCAACCATCATCACGATCTCAGTTGCAATCTTGATTCCTACCCAGCCTTGGATAGCTCAGACGAGAAACCCCAATTGGCTCGATAAGAATTGTACTTCTTCATTATACCTGGCTTCAGATTTTGCATCATCCGGGCTCACTGTACTACTAGAACCAACTGCCTTCACAACCTTATAACTACCTCCTATGACATGTTTTGTCAACAAGTCCATTCGGGTCATTACCTTGGCCATGTTCTCGTCTCATTTTTGGTTCTTTTCCATTTGTTCCTTGGTCAGTCCGATGTTTAGAGGAGACACTTGATCCTTCCTTGTATACCATACCCGGTTAATCTTGGTTATCTCATCAAGCAATGCCGAAGCCACGGCAAAAGGTTTTCTCATAATACAACCCCTAATAGGTTGATCAACAACACCCTTGTTTACGGTGTCAAGACTCAGGTAGAAATATTGCAAGAGCACATTGTCTGGCAAGCCATGAGTAGCGCATTTTGCAATCTCAAGCACATTTCATGAATGGGCTCATCATCAATCCACTTGAAGTTTTGAATGCTATCCCTCAGTTTCACCATCTTAGAGGGGGGGAGAATCTTTCATAAAGTACTTTCATGAGCTACTCCCAAGAAGTAATAGAATCTCATGGCAGCTTGGCCAACCACTTCGTTGCCTCCCCACTTAGAGAGAAGGGAAACAAACGAAATCGGATTGACTCTTGAGAAATATTCTTGAAGGAGAACAATCAACACACATCCACAAAATTCTCGATGTGATCATGAGGGTTCTTATAAGCAAATCGCCAAAAGAAACCATTCATTAGAAGCAGCTGAAGCATAATTGCGGTAAAATGAAAAGTAGTGTTGCCCCCAATTGGGGGTAAAACAATAGCAACGGCACTTCCTAGTTAATCCACATTGATATCATTCAAGTTCCCGATGTCATCATTGTACCCGAGTTGACTTGCATTGCTCCCGTTCACACTCATTTCTTCACCTATTGAGAGAAGAAAACAAACACCCTAATACGAAAATTCTACTACAACCAAATTAGTTCACAAAAACACTTCAACAAAAGAATTCTAAACACCAATCCCCGGCAGCGATGCCATTTTTTATAACACTCAACAACATCTTTTATAATTCAAAGTGTAGGTGGTGGCTAACAAGTATAAACCCAACGAAGAATTAGGGTCGATCCCACAGGGAGTGATACGGTAAAGAATTCAAGTACGAAGTGTATGGGTGATGCTTATCGTGACCAATGACACTAACCTACGGTATGAGTGTCCACGATCATCGATAGTATGGTAACCCAACTAAAGGTTGGGGTCATGTCCCAAGGGAGTGGTTTTGAGAATTGATAGAAAAATAAAATTAAGCTCTAACTAGTCGTACCTACAGATATTAACAAGTAAAAACATAGTAAATAAAAGGGGGTGACACAAAAGTGTCAAATAACGATTTAGGGGTTTTGTCACAATTAATAAAAATAGCAAAAATTAACAAGAAAATCAAGTATGGGGAAATGTTTTTGGGGTGTGACCGCAATACAAGTTGAGATAAGTAGTTGGGTACATGCTTTTGAAAGGAAATTTGTAAGATAATAGTGACTAGGTTAAGCTTTAAATGGAAATAAGTTCCCTCTTGGAAAGCTTACCCCATTTCAAATACGTTCCTCTCGGACACCTATTTGCCGCATGAAGACCAGCATATGCCTTACCCCACTCACTCTCTCGAGTTGAGTGTTAGGATATAGGACTAGGGCTCACCCTCTCGGGCTGAACCTCATGTCGACCCACTCCTTAGGCCATCAGTCTAGTTGTCTTGGTTTCGCGACCTCCCTCTCAGGCAAGCCGAAAATACATGGGCGGCTTTGTATTTGCAACTACAAACCTTGTAGATTAAACCACAACAACTAGGTGAAATCACCATTAAACTACATCTAACCTGACAGCAAGCAAGACCCAACAATAATATCAACACATATTTGCTAAATCACACCCCAAGATTTCGGGTTTTTAGCCACACATCAAGAAATAACAAAATACACCTAAAATGATAATAATACACCTAGGGGATGTGTCCTTAGGTTTTGGGCAGGTTTGGGAATGTCGTATGATGGTATAATCTTGTAAAAAGGTTTAAATTAGGTAAATATATGTTTATAGGGTCAAAACATTTGAATACGACTCCCCGGAGACACCTTAAGGGACCCCAAGGAGGACCCCAACCTTGTCCAAGTAAGCTGCCAAGGCAGCTTGCAAATTGCACTTGGAGGGAATAGGTCCGTGTCGCCGACTAGCTCCCACAAGGAAAAAAAAATTAAGTTCGCGACGCGGTCGTGTCGCAGACTCTACTGTCTCGAAAGTTAATTCCAAATATCTTCAGGGATCAGCTCCACGTCGCGGACTTGTTCCGCGATGAAAATGTAGAAATTCAGAAATTGATTTTTACTTTATTAAAGAGTCCAACTAAGTGAGGGGTATTTAGGGTACTTTAGGAGACGTGTATATAATGATTTTGAAGTCAATTTACCTCACTTTTATCACTCAAACACAAAATCCCAAAGATCAAAACCCAAAGTTCCTCCTTCTCTCTACTCTCTCCTCTCAAGAACTCCATTGAAGAAGATTGGAGCTTCAAGAAGAAGACCAACTCTCCAAGGTTTCAACTCAGATTTTCGTGGTTAGTTCATCAATAAGGTATGATTTCTTATCACTCTTGGGATTCCCTTCCCCAAGAGGCCCCTTCAAGATGAATTTCAAAATCTCCAATTTCTAGGTTTCAACCCAAAAACGTGGGTCTTCTTTCTAAAGTGAAATTGATGTTATAAACTGACTTTGATTGATGTTATATGAATAATTATGGATGAATTTATGTTGTAGTGGTGGTTTCTTGAAGAATTCCCCATGAGACCCATGTTCCTCCTTCTTTTCCTAAATCTAACCCTAGTTTGTGTTGGATATTGATTGAAGGCTATGAATTGAATGTGATGCTATGTAATTCATATTTTTATGATGATTCTACCCTAGTTTATGTATATTTTACATGAAATTAGGATTGAGTCTTTGAATGAAGCCTTGAAGGATATGAAGGGAATATGTCAATTGCTTATATTGATGTTGATTATGTTATTACTTCATGAATTACCTTGTATTATATATTAGTTATGAATTGTTTGATACTTAAAGTATGAATGTCCCATGAAGGTAAAGAATGTATAAAGGTTGGTTCTTCTTTGAACTCAAGTATGAAAGGTGAATTACTTAGATTGTAATGATGTTATACCTAATGTGTTGTTGTGGTGTTGATGACCTAGTTTCCACATCCTTAACCCTCTACACTTGAAATAGCTATGAAGTATGTATGTATGTTATGGTATGACTGCTATATGATTAAAAGGTAGTTCTCATGATTATAATTTAATGTAAAGTGAAAGGTTTACTCACTTGCTAAGTGTTTCTAAAGTGAAAGGATTGTTACTCACTTATGAACACATATGAGCTATTATGGTAAGATGTCTACATAAGAGTCTAGTAAAGGCTAATGTGAATTTAGGTGATGAATAAAGATGATTACTAAAGGGAATTAGATGCTTAGCACCGAAAGGGTATGTAAATGAGATGGGGGTCTCACATTTAGTAAGTCCGGCTCCCCACATGGGTTTTTGGACGTTTAGCAATTCTAGATAACCCACGGTATGTGTTGTCTCATGAGATGGAAACCCCCACGTTTAGTAAGTTAGGGTTTCTAGAAGCAATCTCCTTAACCCTTAACTATGTGCCCACATAGGACTCTAGCTTAGTGGATCCACCTAGATAGCTATGTACGAATGGTTACGCCTTAGGCAAGTGTTAACCCTCTCTTTTCGGTGTGGGAATAGAACACCGGATTTCATGTAGCTCTCATGGTCTATGTCGGTTATTGCAATATTTCCCTAATGTAAAAGTAAATGAAGGTATGAAAGGTGTGAAGTCTTACTAGGGCTTTCTTGAGGTTTCTACATAGAGTAAGGGAGGGTATGGGACTTCTCTTGCACATTGCACTTGTGGGATCCTAAGATATGGTTGTAGTAGTGTTCTCTTATTATTATGATGATTATGACTTATATATGTTGAAGCTATGTTATGTATGATCATTATGAATATAATAAGTTATGATGAAATATGATCTTATGAATGTATGCATGAAGTGGGTTGCTTGATGTGATACTTGGCTTTGAATAGGGTTATGAGGTTCTATTCTTTGCATTGCACTAGTATTGCTTGGGTTGTCTACATGTTGGGATGATATTATGTTGGTTTGGACTATGATGCTTACTTTGTGTGCATACTGGATTTACTTTGTAAAAAGCATGTTTTGACTAAATGTCTTTTTATGCATGTTTCAATGGTTTTTATGCATAGTAGCCATACTTAGTACGTGTGTTGTACTAACCCATATTTTCTCCCTTTCCCCAAACATTTAGGTTCGAGCCGTTGAGTATTCAAGCTTACTTCTCAAGACACTTGGAGTTGCTTTCCCAAGTTGGTGAGTCATCAAGTCCGAAAACAAGACCCTATGATCTAGCTTATATGTTTAGTTCTTTGCTTATGTTGAAAGACATTATTGTACTTTCCTATTTCAAGACTCTTTATTGATGTAAGGGCTAAGTCCCATTTTTTATACTTTTATGTCTAGATGGTACATTATGACGAAGTTAGATTCTATTTTTCATATATGAAGTGAAGTTGAACTTCCAAAGTAAAAGTTTTAAATTTTCCGTGATTTTATTCAATGGTACATGCTATGACGAATGCTAAGGGATTGTATAAGACGTCTTCGAGGTCGAACATGCCGGTAACAACTAGGGGTGCTCTCGGGTCGTTATAGTAAAATACTCTAAAAATGCGAGAAATATAACTACTAAAGTGTGAGTGTGAGTTTGTGAAAAGGGACAAATTGAAAGAAAGTGAATGAAATGGAACTTTTAAACATGTCGCTTGTGACCGTCCAGTTTCTGCTCATTCGACGATGTTAGTCGATCTCGCTCAATCACTCGGTGAAACGCTGAATATCTAATGTCCTCGTCGAATATAACAGAGTTTTAAGTTCAGGTGAGCAATGCATTGGCGGTTTTTATAGAGATCGCCAATTTGATTGGCGATGTACCGACAAAATTCATACTCTGCCAAGTTTTACAGACTCAACCTTTAAGATGTATTGCGTCAAATGGTGGGGATGATTGGGTGCACCGAACTCGTCGGTGATCCACCAAACTGAACTATTGCTTGCCTCCATACATCTTTCAAGCACTTTCCTTACTCAATATGTACAAACAGTACACTATTATTTTATCAAGATAACAAAAAAAATAAGTAAATGGTTTTGGGTTGCCTCCCAAACAGCGCCTTAGTTAACGTCGCGGCACGACGCAAGTTAACCTTTAGACCTCACTCTTTGGGTTAGCCATAGTGTCACTAGGCAAACCCCCTTGTTGTCTCGGATTGAGATGAGACGAGATATGACCCATTTGGGTCTCTAACTATTTGATTGAAACTAAATAAGAGGTGACAGTCTGGCTGAGGGTAGACACGTCTTCTTTCATACCTTTTAGCATTTTCTCTGACCCTTCAACTTTGTTTAGGATACGCGAGAGCATATCCTCAGACCTACCACCTTCCGAATCCTTGAGCATCTGACGCTTGTGCGGAGGCACATATCTATCCTTCTCCCCATCCTTCCAATTTGGATTACGATCCCTCCATTCACAATCTTGATCTTTCCAGCCTTCGTCTCTAACCCATCCTTGATTACCACCGTGCCTTGGGTAATTTTAACAGTAGCCCCCGCCTTGGTTAGCTAGGAAATTTACTTCATCGTCATACATGGCTTCAAACTTCATCTCCTCAGGATTCGCATCCCCGACTCCCACATCATTGACACCACGGGCACCAGCTCCCATGACATTTTTAGATAAAATGTCAAGCTATGTCATGATCTTGGCCATGTTTTGGTCTCTCTCATTATCTTTTTCAACCTACTCCTTGGATAGTTGAAATGTGACCAGTGAGACTTGGTCTTCGCGAGTATACCACGCCCTATTGATGGTTGTCATCCCATCGATAAGTTGAGCTGCTACTGCGTATGATTGCTGCATTAAGCCTCCGGGCGAGAGTTGGTCCGCTACACCTTTGTTTACCGAGTCTAGACTCTGGTAAAAGTATTGAAGGAGCACGTTATCAGGTAGACAATGGGTCGGGCATTGTACCACAAATATCTTAAACCGGAGCCAAGTTTTGTGAAGAGGCTCTCCATTCAGACGCTTGAAGCTTTGGATGTTATCCCGAATAGTCATCATCTTCGAGGGAGGTAAAAATCGCACATTAAATGCGGTGATCAGCTCCTCCCATGATGTGATTGAATATCGTGGTAATTCAGCTAGCCACTTGCAAGCTTACCCCATCAATAAGAAAGGGAATAGTCTTAATCGAACTGATATCTGAGAGATGTTCTTGAACGAGAAAGGTCCACACACATCCACGAAGTTTCGAAGATGCTCATGTGGGTCCTCATAAGCCAATCCACTGAAAAGTCCTTTTAGTTGCAAAAGTTGCAACACGGTGCTTGTTATGTGGAACACCGCATTTCCCTCTGCTTGAGATAGACGGGTGCCTTTGACACCTCCTATGAGATGTGGATCATTGATCTAGGGCTCTTAGACATCGTTGAGGTTACCAATGTCGTCCTGATGGCCCACTTGGCTCCCATTTCTACCGTTTAACACTCATGCTTTCTGAAATGTTTACACAATCAATTGAACAAAACTAAAAATTAAATTAGTGAACTACAACTAAGAAGAACAAAAATTCTACTAATCTAAAAATTCTCAAATAACACCACTCCCCGGCAGCGGCGCCATTTTGATGTTTATCGTGACCAACGACACTAACCTACGGTATGAGTGTCTACGATCGTTAACAGTATAGTAACCCAACTAAAGGTTGGGGTCGTGTCCCAAGGGAGTGGTTTTGAGAATTGATAGAAAAATAAAATTAAGCTCTAACTAGTTGTAGCTAAAGATATTAATGAGTAAAAACATAGTAAATAAAAGGGGGTGACACAAAAGTGTCAAATAACGATTTGGGGGTTTTGTCACAATTAGTAAAAATAGCAAAAATTAACAAGAAAAACAAGTATGGGGAAATGTTCTTGGGGTGTGACCGCAATACAAGTTGAGATAAGTAGTTGGGTACATGCTTTTGAAAGGAAATTTGTAAGATAATAGTGACTAGGCTAAGCTTTAAATGAAAATAAGTTCCCTCTCGGGTAACTTACCCCGTTTCAAATGTGTTCCTCCCGAACACCCATTTGCCGCATAAAGACCAGCCTACGCCTTACCCCACTCACTCTCTCGAGCTGAGTGTTAGGATATGGGACTAGGGATCACCCTCTCGGGCTGAACCTCATGTCGACCAACTCCTTAGGCCATCAGTCTAGTGGTCTTGGTTTCGCGACCTCCCTCTCGGGCAAACCAAAAACACATGGGTGGCTTTATATTTGCAATTACAAACCCTTTATATTAAACCACAACCACTAGGTAAAATTACCATTAAACTATATCTAACTTATCAGCCAGCAAGACCCAACAATAATATCAACACATATTTTCTAAATCACACCACAAGAATGGAAGTTTTTAGCCACACATCAAGAAATAACAAAAAACACCTAAAATGATTGTAAAATCAAATGGGTATAAGAAATTAAACCTTGATTTAAGCAAAGGAATAAGAATGGAGAAGACCCACTTCCAACTTGGGGAAGATGAAATCCTTCTTTCTTCAAGTCTCCCAAAAACCCTCTCCAAACTTGAGAGAAAAATATCCAAAAAGTACTATTTTTTTCTGGAAATTAAAATAAATGTTCGAAAATCTAAAATTAATAATAAGTTCAGTATTTATAGACTTCAGAAAATAGCATTGGCGAATCTTTCGGGCAAGTTAGTTGATATCGCCGAATGACTTCGGCGATTCGCCCTTCGTCTGTCTCATCGCCGTTTCGTACTTGCCTTCCGCATCTTCATGTTCTGGACCATTGGGCGGTATAGTACTGCTTCGCGAAACTATTCGGCAAAGCGTCGACTGCTCCTTTCGTCGCCTTTTTTATCCTTCTCCTTCAGGGCTTTGCGTACTGGAACAAAAGGCGGAGTAAATCCCTTTGGCGAATCGCCAAGTGTGCTTGGCTATGCTCGGGCTTCAGCTTCTTCGTTATTTTCAGCCTTTTTGTTCCTTTTTGCGCTTAAGTGCTCATGATTTCACTAAAACTTAAAATACCTGAAACTTAAGAGTTTTCATCAGATATTTAGACAAAATAAGCATTCGAAGACTCTATTCTTATCAAAATAAAGCCTAAATAAGTCCAATTTGTGGACTCATCAATGGGTGCTCTAATCTCTAGTAGAAGTAGAGCAGTACACGACATAAAGTAAATCAACGAGTTTCAAATATCAATATTGAGAGAATTTGGTGACCAATTGTTAACAAAAACAACTAACACGGAAGTTGAACAAATATAAGGGGGCCTTAGGGATGTGTGAGTAATTGAACATTAATCTAGCTTAATGGGTACTTATCCATTGCTTTGAGTTGTTGAATCTCAATGGATAGGATAGGTTTGGTTATAGTAGATATATCTCGATCAGCTATCATGCTTTGAGTGAGTTCTCTAGAACCTCAACAAGTTTCACACTACAAAAACAACTCATTTTCTTAACTTAACCTACTTTCTCAAGCAAGGTTGTAAAGATCTAAGTCAATACAATTATCAATCACTCATTCGACACAATGCATCTTTCTCAAGAAAACATTGAGAGCTAAGACTAGAACTAAATTTATGACTTCATTTCTTATATTAAAACATGAATAAGTGATTGAACCCATCTCAAAACAACATTAAATATAGCAATTGGCAATACCCATAAGATAATTTATGTATTTAATTACATAATCACACCCCTAAGGAAGTGGGGTTTCAGCCAAACATAGAAAAAGGGAAGAAATTGTTACCAAAACGATTATCTATACGAATTGTCAACAATGTTTAATACTCAATTCAAAAATTAAGACTAAAATCCTAAATCCTCAAATCCAAGATCAAAATCATCTCCAAGAGTGTTTGATAAAGTAAAAATATGTAAAAAACTCTCAAAACTCAGTCATACACTCTGTGTCCACCCTTTTTCTCTTTTAAAAAAATGAATTTATATGTTTCAAAAAACTTTCCAAAATCTCAACATGGAGTCCAATCGGCGATATTAGTCAGGATCATCAAATGACTCAGCGATCCGACGAAATGCATGTCTTTTTGCCTTGTGACTTGACTCTTGCGTCTAATTGTTCTAGAAGATTTGGCAAGCTGGGTTTTCGTCACCGTTCCATTCAGCGCGTCATCGTTCCATTCGTCGCGTCGTCGAATTATATTTTCACTCGCCGAGTTGGCTCGATCCACGGGCTACTTCGCTGGAAAGTTTGGTGAGCTGGAGGTTCACTTGGTGCATCACTGAGTGGATTTTGCGAGCTCCAGCTTCTCGTTTCTTCAGGTTCAACTTTTTTGTTCTTTTGCACATAGTGATGTCCTTGTCTTATTTCTAAGCCTCCATTGCTGCATATAAACACATTGACATAAGTTATGAGCATAAAATAGGCATTGAGGACACTAATTCAATCAATAATGAGCCGTAAATGAGTCAAAATTCCCAACTCATCAATACGTGTGATGTTCATTGCAATGCTCATATCAAAACGCAGCTAATCAACAAAAGATTCAAGCAGATCGCTCAAAAGTGCAACAACATTGATTTCATACTTGCAATACTAACACTCTATACCATTCTCATCATGACTACTATTTAAGACATTGATAGTGAAAACAATCGAACCTTAAATTGTTATCAATGAAAATTCCAAGGATTTCATGATTTCCAACTCATGGGGGTTGAAAAATCAAGAGAGAACGAAATAGAAACAAGAGACACATTTTAACCAAAAGAGCATTATAATATAAACAAAAGTAAAGTACTACAACAATTCAAAACTCAAAATAACAACATACAATCAAAAGGGGAATATTGGCTTAAAGTCCCTCACCCCACCAAAAATAAAAAGTAGTGTCCTCAATGCAATGAAAACAAAAGTACCGAAGGCTGAGATAAAAGGGTTCCCCTAACAGGCTATGCATGTGGAGCATTCTCATCTAGAGCCTCATGTGGAGCACTCTCATCTAGAGCTTCAGGTGGGGAAGCCTCAAGAGAGGCATCAATGCCCGGCAACAAGATCATCAGAGGGGACAAGGAAGTCTCAACTGAGGCATCAATACATGTCTCATTAGTCCGAGGGATGGGGAAGTCTCAAGTGACTCAACTAGTGCCAACCATTGAAGTCTCTTGAAGGGATCGGTCCATGGTCGCCTAAAAAATGACCTCCTTGATCTCCTGCATCATAGTAAAGGTCTGAGCAATCCCATGCTCCTCGCTCCTCAACTCCTCCTCATTCGTCTCCTCGGCCAACTCACCATCGGCCCTCTTACTATCATCATCAACAACACCAACACTCACAGTTATCTCAGGCTACTCACTAGGAAGAGGCATAGTACTAGGCATCTCAGGCATAGATGCATGTGCATCTAGTATGGGAACATTGCTGCAAAGCATAGATAGGTTTGTAGGTTGCAACTGGGTCACCTCCACTCACAATGTAGCAAGCTCGTCTTTCATGGTGTCTAGTGCAACAGAGCTACCCTTGGCCTTCTCTTGGACCTCTAATCTCATTGTGAGGTTATCCAACCTCACACCATGACTCTCAACCAATCACTCACACTTGAACACTCTCTCTATAACGGGGCTAAAGTCTTTTCAATAGCCCAGAAAATGATCTTGGGCATGCCTGTCTCAACCTGGAAGCTTTAACATCTGCCGGCTGGGCAAGGTTGTCCATCTAGTAAATCAAGACCCGGGTCAAGAGGGATGGGCAATAGGAGAGGGTGAGAGGTCTCACAGTAGCATATATAGATGTAGTAGGGCCAGTAGTAGAGGATGGTACATTAAAAGGTGTAGAAATACTTGCTTACTCCATAGAAGGAGTCAGTGTGCTAGCCTCAACTACTAGTGTGGTGGGGTCAACCATGGGCGTCGAGTCTAGTTGTGGCGACTTTCTCATAGTCGTATCATTCCGCAAGCACACACCCCCAATCCATCTGATATCACTGGATGACGTCAGTGTGATCTTCATATATGTAGATGCTCTGAAAGGGACTCCTGCCCACTCACACAGCTGATTATCGAAAATGGAAGATAAGTTTGCTTTTTCCCAGATCTCATCAAAATCTCATAATCTATAAATACATCCACATGTATGTGCTCTCTGTCTATGATTGTGCCTACAAAGGTTGCCTTGCCATGGCGAAGGACAGACTCATTTTGTGATGACATTATGTTAGTGTTGATGAAGCCAAACTAGTATCTCTCCACCATATTCAAGTCTTTTTTCTCGATCTAGGCACCATCAACCATCTAGGAAGAAGAAAAATCAAAAATCAAAGAGGCCATCCACCTTTTGAGGGAGTCAAAGTCATGGCGCATCCGGAGTGAGAACAAATCCGACTCAAAATTTGACATTCTCAATGCAGTGTTAATGGCTCCGGCATCGCATCTAACTTTCTTGGCACACCTCCACTTCTTCAAATGACTTCCAAACTGTGCTCTTTCGCTTCTTTGGAAGGGCCTAGGCATATGCAATGTAGAACTCTCGCACCCAAGAATGAAGGTAGGGGTTTTCTTGGCTTTGTGAACTTCTTGAACTTGTGGAACTGAATGGTGTCCTAAATAGCTGGGTAGTCGCTCATGACTCCATCTATGGAGAGTCGTCTCTTCTCAAGAATGGTCCTCTAAATAGCATCTTTGAGCTTATAAAGGGATCTTAAAGCGATTACTGAGAGAACTCTGAAGGCAGGTTCTTGAACAAATGAGGGTTGCACCAATTTTGACCAAATCTCAGTCCTCTTTCTCACCACCCCCTTTTTGGGTTGTACCCTTTCTTGGGTAGATGCTTGTGGGGGTGGTGGATTGCTGAAAATGAGGAGCCTTTAAGGCTCGTTAATGGATAGGCCCCTCTGTCTTTCTAGAGAAGGAGGAGGAGGAGACTCCATGTCCGACTCAGTATCGGATGTAACCACTTGTTTTCCCTTTTTTCGTGCCATTTCCACAAAGCACACATTCAAACATAGGATTTTTGAAGGTTAGTTTAAATCGAATGCACATTGAATCAATCTTCAAAAATATTCCTTAGGCTCACTTACAAGGAAGGCAGATTCCAAACAGGATTGCCAAGCTCTGATGAGCTCGCCAAATTAGATAGTAGCAAATATCTCAGGATTCAAGCACAAAAAGTGGAGTCAATTCTAACTCAGTGTTTCACCGAGAAGGTTTCGGCGAGCTAAGACAAGTTCACCAAAAATGACAGTGCAAATTTAAAAGACACATGCATCAATGGAGATATCCACTCTCACTCAGCGATTTGCCAAATAGGTTCGGCGGACTAAGACAAGCCTACCGAATGGGACAGAATCCAAGGTCATATATATGCTAAAGAAGATGAACTGAGCTTAGTAGGTGATTTGTCTAACCTCCTTGGCGAGCTAAGATAAATATGTCGAACATGCAGTGTTCATCTCGGTGCCTAATTTTTATAGCTAACCCAACATATACAAAAAATATGAGTTGCCCCCATCATTATAATCCACCTATATGCTTATATACACATGGGTACTCAGACTTCTCCCTTAAGAAAGTAGTCACCCTGGAAAATCATGCAATTGGGTCAACACTAGGCTAACCATAATACACCCACATCAAATTGGACTTAGACCCAACATATTTATCAATTAATTTTCAAATTTCCACCAACACAAACAAGATTTGCATTTTGACAGGCACGCATATTCAAAATTCTAATGGGTATAGTTCAAATTGCATAATACGATGCTACTCATCAAAATCTATTACACAATAACACTTAATAACTTCAATCCCACACCTACTATGCAATTTAAAGCTTAAAAAACTCAACAAAAATTGAAAACCAACCTTAGTAGGAGCACAAATCGAGAAAATCAATGAAATGGGGTTGAGTATATTGGAAATCCAACCAAACACACTCCTCAAACTTTGACACCACACACTAAAGGCTCACAATCATTCAAAAGAAGCAAAGCAAGAGAAAGGAAAGAAAAGACTTAAAGATATCAAAGGGTTTGAATTCTGAATTTGGAAAGGCCCTTGGCCTTTTTATACCAAGCATGTTCAGCGGTCAAGACTAATGTCACCGAACGTGTTCAGTGAATTGCCAATTTGAGCTCAAACTCGCTAAACATGCCTAACAAACACCAAACCTAAAGGCTGATTCGGCGGACCCGATGGGATCTACATAGTAAACTTCAGCGGATCTTCCTTTGGAGTTCTGATCGCCGGTTTTGATAGTACACTTTTCCACATTTTCAAGCTCGAAAGGAGGACAAGAATGAGTCCACATAATGCCTTTGGCGTATCACCGTTTGGGTTTTTGCATTGCCTCTACTTTCCTTTTCAATCTTCAACTTCTTCTCAGCCTGCCCTCACAAAAAGCAGTTATTCGAAAGCAAAAAAAACAAAGTAAAGACTTGGGTTTCCTCCCAAAAAGTACTTTGTTTAATGTCATGGCACAACATGGTTCTAAATCTCAACAATTATTCTTGGGGTTCGAAATGGTGTCAATAGGTAATGTTCCATTTTACCTTAGATTGAGATGAGTGGAAATTTGGCTTAATTGGGTCACCATATGCTTGATAGAAAGTGAGTGAGAAGTCACTGTATGGGATAAAGTGGAGAAGTCATTTTTCAATTTGTTTAACACATTATCGCACCATTCAACCTTATTTTAAATCCTTGCAAGCATGTCTTCAGTCCGGCTTCCTTCTGGCATATCTGGTTCTTTTGGGTGTGGACGATCGTAGGGAGGCACATACTTATCTTTTTCCATCTCCCTATCTCTCTAATTTCCACCCCACCAGTCATTCCAAACACCATCTATATCCTTGTTCCAACCTTGGTTCGTACCTTGTCATTGATAATTGGTGTGGGAACCCCCCCCCCCCCGGTGGGG
>JAJOOH010011381.1:0-26715 GCA_029582605.1 Solanum gracilifrons | reverse complement strand
CCCCCCCCCCCCCCCCCGTTGTGAACAAGTAAAGAGCAAAATCAACAAAAATAAAGAGAGATATGAATATGGAGATGAGATTCTTGGAATGTGATAGGAATACGGGTTAGACTAGACTATTGGGTACATGCTTTTGATTGTAAATCCGTTTGACTATTTCTTACTAGGCTAGACTATAGTGGGGGTAAATTCTCTCTCTCGCAACTTACTCCAAATCAAATGGTTCCTCTCGGACACCCACTTGCCACATGAAGAACAACCTCCGCGTTAGCCCACTCACTCTCTCGAGCTGAGTATGTGGGAGAAGGACTAGGGTTCACTCTCTCGAGCTGAACCTCATGTCGACCCACTCCCACCGACCATCAATTTAGTAGTCTTAGTTTTACAGCCTCTATCTTGAACAAGCTGAAAACACAAAGGTGAAATTGTATTTGCAACAACAATTTCATTAAGTTCCACCACAACTACTAAACGAAATCACATTTACACAACAAATAAACTATCAGCAAGGAAGAGCCAACAATTAAACTAACCCATATTCACAAAATCACAGCCCAAGAATTGAGGTTTTAGATACACATGTAAAAGATGTAAAAATGTATACCAATCTGAATTTCCATCAATGGGTATGAAAGATTAAGTCTTAAAGCAAGTAAAAAGTGAAGAATCCATAAAACACAAGTCCAAAATTTTGGAGTTGAAACCCTTTGAATCTTCAAGTTCTTCAAAGCCCTCTCCAAGCTTAGAGAGAATATTCTAAGTCTGATATTAAAACTTAATAAAAATAATTTCTATTCTGATGCTAAGCTACAAAACATTAACTAGTATTTATAGTTTTCAAGAAATGTGTTGTGAATGATCAATCAGCGAAGTTAGTCGGGATCACCGATCAACTCGGCGATCCGCCCTTTGGTCTAGTTCATCTCCATCTTGTGTTAGCCTTCAGTATGGTCGTGTTTTGGATTAGTGGGCGACATAGTACAGCTTCGCGAAACTTCTCGGCGATACGCCGACTACTCCTTTGTTCCTTTTTTGCTAAGTAGTGTCTATGCTTTCCCTCAAATGCCAAATACATGAAACTTAAGGGTTTTCATTAGATATTGAGATAATAAATGAATTTGAGGACACTAATTCTATCAAAATATAGCCCTAAATGAATCAAATTTGTGGACTCATCAACACCCCCAACTTAAACTTTTGCTTATCTTTAAGCAAACTAATGTTCAGCGTTCAAAAAGGGTATCTCGAACAGTGCTACACAAGACTCAATCATGAATGCCCACAACAAGACTCAATTTACTTATGCAAAGATCAAATGTACACTCAAAGATTCAAGTTGTGACTCACTAATATCAGAGAATCTCATGCTCACAATACTTGCTTCAATTGCAAGTTCAAGCTCAACCAAAGTGTTCAAATGCCCTCACAAAAGGAATGATTCCATATTGACACACAGAGGTTTAATCATTTAAAGTTTCGGAATCAAATGCAACGCTCACACTCACAAAGAGGAACATAGTGCATAATTTCACCCATAGGTTTGCCCATATTTTCCAATCAACACTTGCTTCAGCTCACTCAAGATCAAGAAGGTCTTTTCAAGGCAAGGCTTGTAATGGGGCTGAGTGCAAAGGTATGGTCATTTAGGCTCAGTGGCTTTCATCCTCAGGAAATGTGGTACTCACAAAACTTCATTACCTCTTCCTTCATCATTTTTGCTAGTGCTCATAAGGCATCCCATTATTCACTTCTCTTGGAATTTTGGAAACCCCATTTTCTTTATATCTTCACACTTTATTCTTAAACTTTTTCATTCGTTTTCTTCTCCTTTCTTTTTTCTCTTTTTTTTTTTATATGGAGGGGTTCCATTTTTCTCAACACCATGGGTTAATGGAGACTTTCCTTGTACTTCTTCACTTTCCCTTTTCTTTTCACCACTCCCCAAACTTAGGCTTTTGGCCTAAGTTGGCTATTCAACTAACCATAACTTCATGAGGATTATGAGTAATGCATAAAGAAAGGTCTAGTTTTCATCAAGTTTCTTCCAAAGGAAGGTAAGGCTCAAGGGGTGTTACCAAGAGGTTTACACATGCTCACATGGTAGGCCACAAAGATGTATATGTCAAATTGGCTCACACTCTTCGAAGTCGCCTAAGATCATATCAAGAGATGGCTTTAATTAGTCGACCAGACTAACAGGGCAAATTCTAGGATCCAACATGCATAGTTCGCAGGTAAGCTCATCACACTAGGAATCAACACTAAAGTCAAACAAGATTCCACACTTTTTCTAGTGTGCAACGTTCATAAAAAAGAATCAATTTGATACATGGCTAATCGCAACGAGATGCAAATAGTTCACATATTGTCTATGCAACTTCATTTGGCCTCATCGTAGCCGCGCATTATGTTTGTTCGATTGAGATCACTATTTAAGTCATCGGTATTGAAAATTTTGGACGGGTCAAAAGCATTTTGCAATTTAAAATAAAAGGAGCCACAAGCTCAAATATCCACAGAAATCAATGAAATAACAAAATAATAGCTCACAACCAAAAATATATAATCAAAATAAATATGCACAAAGGTGGGCCTCACCCCACCACAAACTAAAATCATTTGTCCTCAAATGTGAATAAAAGTATACAAAAGTAAAAGTAAGTAAGACAGAGAGGGAGGTAAAGAAATGTCCTGTCTATGCAGTCTCTCCATCTGTCGGGGCTTCAGTACCCGGTGTAGCAGTATGAACTTGGGCACCAGTGCCCGGAGTCACCTCAGAGGGAATAGCAGTACCAGATCCACTAGGGGCTACTATGAACGTCTCAGTCGGCGATGTCTGGATCACCGGCTGCAAAATCTTCCCTACAAGATCTGACTAATCTCTAAATATGCTCTGCTCTCGGCTCTCCATCATCTCCTCTTCATGTACTGCTATCAGCTCCTCGTCGGTCTCTGCCTCTGACTCCTCATATGTTGTGCCACCCCTAAGTACATCTCCGGTGGTAGCCGAATACTCGTCATCTACACCCTGCATCAATGAGGTGAAGTTGGTAGACTTTAAATAGTCTACATCCTTCCTTAAATCTTCCACTTCGGCTTTCAAAGCCGAAACCTCGGATGTCTCCCTATGTCTGCTCTCACGAGCAGTGAGTCTAGTAGCCAGAACATCAACAGAGGCTCTAAGGGGGGTCAGTGCAACCAAGATAGCACTATCGTTCATCCCTGGAATGGATCTCTCCAATCGAGTCACTCTCACATCCGCTGAATAGGCCAGTTGTCCAATCTTCAGGATCATGGCATGAGTAATACTAGCAGGCTAGGAGGAGGAAGAATCATATGGTACCTATGAAGAATAGGAAGGAGCGGATGTACCTGAAGACTAAGAGGCTGGAGTAGGCAAAGGTGCCTCTGCTGGTAACGAGTCAATGTCAACTTCCGGAGAAATATCTGCCAGAGCTGCTCTCCTCCTATCAACCTTTTCTCGTGTGAACTCAGCCTCAATACGCCAGATGTCAGTGGAGGAAGACGAGGTGACCTCAATATACCTCGTAGTGTCCCGAGGTACTCCAGTATACTGGCACAATTCTGTGATCAAGACTGGGTATGGCAGAGAAGTCAACTTCCGCTTGGCCCTCATGGCCATCTCTTGTGAAATCATTAGCCCAGATCGATGCGCCTCCTGGACATGATAGAACCAAGGAAAGTTGCCTTAGGATGGTGCAAAATGGACTCATCAGGGATGGCATGATGGTGTTGCTAATGAAATCAAACCAGAACCTGGCAACGATGTTCAAGTACCTCTTCTCAATAGGTGTCCCTGCATCCAATCACCTCGGGGTGGTGTGATGCTTATCGTGACCAATGACACTAACCTACGATTTGAGTGTTTACAATCGTCAATAATATAGTAACCCAACCAAGGGTTGGAGTCGTGTCCTAAGGGAGTGGTTTCGAGAATTAATAGAAAAATAATATTTAGTTCTAATTAGTCGTAGCTAAAGATATTAACGATTAAAAAAATTATAAATCAAAGGAATTGACACAAAAGTGTCAAATATCAATTGGGAGTTTTGTCACAAGTGTAATAAAACCAACAAAAATAAGGAAAATCAAGTATGGGGAGAATTTCTTGGGGTGTGACCGCAATATAATTTGAGATAAATAGTTGGGCACATGCTTTCGATAGGAAATTTGCAAGATAATAGTGACTAGGCTAAGCTTTAGATGGAAATAAGTTCCCTCTCGGGCAACTTACCCCGCTTCAAATGCGTTCATCTCGAACACCCATTTTCCGCATGAAGGACAACCTACTCCTTACCTCACTCACTCTCTCGAGCTGAGTATTACGATATGGGACTAAGAATCACCCTCTCGGGCTGAACCTCATATAACCCACTCCTTAGGGCATCAGTCTAGTGGTCTTGGTTTCGTGACCTCCCTCTCGGGCAAGCCAAAAACACACGGGTGGCTTTGTATTTGCAACTACAAACCCATTAGATTAAACCACAACCACTTGGTGAAATCACAATTAAACTACAATTAACCTATCAACAAGCAAGACCCAACAATAATATCAACACATATTTTCTAAATCACACCCCAAGAATGGGGGGTTTTAGCCACACATCAAGAAGTAAAAAAATACACCTAAAATGATACTAAAATGAAATGTGTATAAAAAATTAAACCTTGATTTAATCAAAGGAAGAAGAATGGAAAAGACCCACTTCCAACTTGGGGAAGATGAAATCCTTCTTTCTTCAAGTCTCCCAAAAAACCCTCTCCAAACTTGAGAGAAAATATCTAAAAAGTAATATTATATTCTGGAAATTAAAATAAATGTTCGACTCCTTAAATTAATAAAAAAGTTCAGTATTTACAGACTTCAGAAAATAGTGCAGTCGGATCTTTCGGCGAGGTTAGTCGGAATCGCCGATCAACTCGGGGATTCACCCTTTGGAATAGTTTGTCGCCGTCTTGCACTAGACTTCAGCATCATTGTGTTATGTGTCATTGGGTGACATAGTACTGCTTCGCGGAACTATTCAGCGAAGCGTCGACTACTCCTTTCATCGCCTTTTTGATCCTAGTCCTTTAGGGCTTCGCGTACTGGAACAAAGGGCGGAGTGCATCCCTTCGGCGATTCGCCAAGTATGCTTGGCGATGCTCAGGCTTCAGATTCTTCGTTCTTTTCAGCCCTTTTGTTTCTTTTTGCGCCTAAGTGTCCATGCTTCCATTAAAACTTCAAATATCTGAAACTTAAGAGTTTTCATCAGATATTGAGACAAGATAAGCATTTAAGGACACTATTTCTGTCAAAATAAAGCCCAAAATGAGTCTAATTTGTGGACTCATCAACACCCCCAACATAAACTTTTGCATTTCCTCAAGCTAACTCAATTTCAGCTGTTCAACAAAGTGTCTCAAATAGTTCTATACAAGACTAAATCATGAACATACATAACAGGACTCAAATTACTTATGCAAAGATCAATTGTGTACTCAAAGATTCACGTTGTGACACACCACTATCAAAGATTCTCATGCTCGCAATACTTGCTACTTGTGCAAGTTCAAGCTCAACAAATAGTATCTAAATGCCCTCACATAAAGAATGATTCCTCATTCTCACAAATAGGTTAATCAATTAAATATTTGGAATCAGATGCAATGCTCACACTCAAAAAGAGGAACACAATGCATGTTTTCACCCATAGGTTTACCCTTATTTTCCAATCAATTTTTGGTTCGGCTCACTCACTATCGAAAAGGTATTTCTAAGGCTTGTAATGGGGCTGAGTGCAAAGGTATGGTCATTTAGGCTCAGTGACTTTTTCCTCATGAGATGTGGTATTCTCAAAGAATTCTCTTCTTTTCCTTTATCACTTCTTTTTCTAGTGCAATTATGGTGTTGGGTGTTGATTTAATGTAGTGGTATTGTGTTATGCTCTGTTTTACTGATATTCATATATGGATTTGGGCAAATTAGCATGGGGTTAATTTATGTGTTAAGGTCGCAAACCTAATTCCTACTTTTTATCTCTGATTCATGCATAAAGAGATGAATTAAAGTGGGTAATTAGTCCTATGCTTGCAATTTATGTTTGATGTCTGTAACTTTCTTGGAAATAGAAGTTGTGGGTCTAATCAATTTGCCTTATTGCTGCATCGAAAAAGAAAATAGTCTAAGGTATTGGGTTATTTAGTATAGCACATAGATGAGACCGGAAGGATATTCTATGATATGATGTTATGAGATCGAAAGAAGATTAGTGTCATTGAAAATGACCCAGCCTATCCATGAATGTGTATCACTATATAGCAACACAATTACCCTTTTGTCACATCGATTTCCAATCCCTGCACCTCTAGATTACTTGTTGCTTACATTTTTAATTGATTTTGAAGAGTAGCTTGAGCGTTATCAGCTAACTATGTACTTTAATTACTCCCTCTATAAATATATCAGAATTAGTAACACTCCTATGAAAATAGATGATGTTGGTTAAGAGCATAAAAATACAAGTTTTATATAGGAGTGGCAAACAAGCGGGTCGAGTCGTGTATGTGTTGATAAAAAAATGAGTTACACAAACATGGATAAAGTACTCGACTCAACTCATATTTTAAATGGATAAAAAACAGTTAACCAATGGATAATATGGGTAAATATGGGTACTCATATTATAGTAACGATCTTATTAAAAGCTCTAAAAACAAAAATGTTTTACCCCAGTCCTCACACCCACCCGCATCCCCCACTTCACAGATAAAAGTTGAAACCTTTACGTGACCCATTTCTGCACTAAAATATTCAAAACTAATTAAGTTGGAAGAAAAGAAATCAAGAAGTGTTTTTTCTATGTCTATATTTAACAATTTTGATGGGGTATATATAGCACAAATTAAGCAGATAATTTACTTGGGAAAAAGGAAAATTTAATCCTTTAACTTTATGAGTTAGAGAGGATATACCCCTCACTAAAAATGTGGTGCTTATGTACCCTGTCGTTGATAGATGTTGTATATATCTCCTCGTTGTCTAACAAACCAACATATTTACCGTTTTTTATAATAGATTGAATTTTATAAAAAAAAGAAAGGAAAAGGCTAAAATATGCCATTGAACTTTGAGAAAGGATCATTTATGTCATCTGTCAAAAGTTTGGCTCATCTATGACATTTGCGTTTGAGAATAGGTTCATCTATTCCATGAAAAGGTAAAACCTAACATGCGGATCACGAAGCTCCTTATATAATTAATACCTAGCCCCTTGTAAATTTAGGCTAAAAATGGAGTTTGGGTTGGGATCCACTTTTTAATGAGACGACATCAGATGAAAGTTTTAACTCCTCCATTGAGTCCAGACTGTTAATTTTGGTGGGGTAGCATATGTTGTTTATGGGCATGGGGTTTCGAATGAATTTCGAGCACCTTGTCAGAGATTTGGGACTTTCCATATGCATCAACTAGTGCTGTCAAGCTTTTTCCTTTGCATTCATGAGCCCTCTTGGCCGCATTCAAGAAGAGAAGGTTGGCTATCCACAGCGTTTGCATGGCCTAACCATTTTTGCAAAGGTCAGGGTTGTTGACCCTTACGTTCACGAGACATCTGCAACTTTCGTGACCTCATGTCCCTTTTGTCTTCATGTTTGCGATCTCTTTTCCACGTTTGTGAAGGATATTTTACTGAGCCTCCACCTCCACAGGCCCTCTGGGACGCATTTGCAGAGAGAATTTGGGTTTGCTCTTTTAATAAAAGGACAAACTACGATTAGCCGCATTTGTTGAACTTCAAATTTTGATATTGAGAGATGTGGAGCTCCGACTAAGGTGATTCAAAGCTCAGTGTCTTTAGAATCATCAGGGATAGAAGTTACAGAGTAGGAGTGAGAGTGGGTCCCTGGCGTGCTTTGATATGGTCTCTTACCAAGGTTGGGACAATTTTGTTTTCTTAATGACATTTGGGGTTGTTGGAGTACATTTTTGATGATTTGAGGTCATGTACCTTATTACTCTTGATTTGGGCTCCCATATGTATATATTTCAACTGGGCGCCATTCCTACTTATATTTTCACTTTGATCAGATTAAAGGTATGACTGACTGATTCCCATATGATAATATTAAAGGTCTTACTGGCTGACTTCACTGATACTTGGATAATTATAGCACAATTGTAGGTCTTGGTTGGCTTTGTTAGTTTTGGTGCTATCTTTGAGTTCCCGGTTTAGTTCTTAGCTCCTTTGTGTACCTGTCGGGTTCATAGGGATCCCTTCGAATTTTACTTAAACTAGTGCCAAGTGTTCCTTCTGGGTTTATAGGGCCCAACTAAGTTTAGTTAGTTGTACTTATTTCACTTTTGTCCTTAGTATACTCGTGTGCATTCGTTTTTTGCTTTCTTTTCCTTGACTTCTACTGTGTTATATTCTAGCATTTGATATTGCTTTTATTTTTCCTACTTTGTAACACCTCGGATTCAAAAAGATAGAAAATTGCAGGTTTGTGGGATTTGGTGTCAGAACCACCAACGGCCTGTGGTCTGACACACGGTTCGTAGGTCGGCTCATGGTTGGCCAATACATATTTTCTAAGAGTGTAAAAGTTTCAGTATTTAAATACGGTTCACCAGGATAGTCCGTTTCCCTATGTATGATTTGTAGGTGAGTTCAAGACTTAGAGAAACTTTAGAGTCAAAAATTGGAACCCACGACTGATGTGTATGGCCCGTAGGTGGACCCACAGGCCATACATTGGTTCGTCGTTGGGGTCCAAAATATAGTGGTCTCTTATCTCATCCACGACCAACTAGGACGGTCCATGGTCTGACCAACGTACCGTAGGTCTAGCCATTGGTGAGGTCGGCAGTTATTTTTAAGAGGGGCTTTTGGGTCTCTTCCTAATTATTCTAACCCAGTAGTGTGTTGTTTTACCTTCTATTAGAGGCCCTATTTAAGCCTTTTTAACCCCAAAATATTGTAATTCAATTCTTCAACTCAAATTCCTGAAAGAAGAACAAGTTCATCCTCCCAAATATTTCTATCTCTAGAAGCTTGAAGAAGAAGATTGGGGTTTAAAGTGAAGTATTAAATTTCACCATTGATTTTAAGCTATTGGAATCAAGGTATGATATTATTCATCTATGGAATCCTTTCCTCCATAGCATTCCTAAGTTATCCTATTTTCACAAGGTAAAATCTCCAATGGAAGTTAGGGTTCTTACTCAACCTTATGGTTATGATATTATTGATTTATTTATGTCCTTTTATGCATTAATTGAAGAAATTGCATACTTCTAAATTGAATCCCCATTAACCCATGTTTTCTAGAATAGATTGTATGATTTTGAATCATGAAAGATGAGTTTTATGAAGATATGTATGTTCTTATGAAATGGATTAAAATGGTTTAAGATTTCCTTTGAGAGTGAAGCATCAGTGTTGTTGTTATTGTGAATGGATTTCTCGCATAAAGAATTCTTAGGGTTGAAAGGTTTTCTCAACTAAACTTTGAATAAAAACAAAGGAGCTATTCTAATGAAACCTAGCTTGGATTGGTTGCTAAATCGAACCTTTCCATGGGGGATAATATAACTTTAGCTTCGACTGGCTACTTCGTATGCCTTTCCATGGATTATAAGATGAGTAAAGAATAATGACTATTATGTGGGATTTCGGGTTCGCACCGAGGGGATATTGAGATGGAACCTCTCCCAAAGCTAGAGGTCAGATTTCTAGTAACAATATCCTTATCACATGCCTATGTGCCCTTATAAGATGATTGTCTTAGATAGACATTAGCTAGTGGATCCACATAAGCTAGAAGTTCATGGTCTTACCTTGGAAAGGAGTACATCCATTTTTGTGTGGGGTTGACACCAGATTCCGTGTTATAGCTCACATGGTCTCTATGTCAGTTGAAGGTGAATCTTCTATAATAATGAACTAATGTTACTTCTAGAAGTGTCTCACGAATTTTTTTAAGATATTAGCTTACATTGACCATGTTTTTATGATTTATTTTTTCTAACCCGTTTATCTCATGATTTATCTTGGTCATTGTATGTCACTAAAGGTCCTTTTTGCATGCTTTCATACTTTTATGCATTTCTATCATAATTGGTACATTCAATTTACTAACACATACTCTTGCCTACATTATTTCATTAATGTAGGGTCTGACGCTCCTGATTTGCATCTCCGTGGATAGGGATCACTTGGTAGATTGAAGGTTGGTGAGTTCTCTTGTTCCAAGGACCGAGATTGATTGTGTATTATCTTTAATTCTTTTGAGCATTGTATGTAATGTAGAGGTTACGTCCCAATCACTCTTAATGTACTAGATGGTTTCGAGACTATGTTAGACTTCTCCTACATTGTATAAACACTTGTGATTTTGAATTGTCTTCCAAACTCATAAAACTATATTATCTTATATGATCTATGCTAAGTGGCCTGTAAAGGCCCTCTCAGGGTCTTATACCCCATGTTATGCCTAGGGTATTGATACACTCAAATTGCATTTCCCTAAAGAAGCGGTCGTTGTCAAATAAAGAACCCAACTTGTAGGTTCTAGTCGATCCCATGAGGAATATGGTTCAGACTTAAACTTACCTCACTACTATATCTGTTTAGTCAAACTATTTCCGAAACAAGTATTTAAAGAGTGGGGGGGGGGGGGTTGTAAGCAAATAATCCATTGTTGATTGAGTAACAAGTGAGCATGATTCAAACTTTTGATTATCAATATGAGAAAGAAACTAGGGTGTATGTGTTCCCCACAAGCATTTAACGCGGTAATCCTAATAATAGTAATCATTTCATAGTGTTTTACTTTGAAGTTGGTAAGATAGGTATCCCTAAGTGATTGGTCCTCCACATAGGGAATTTCACTACACACCTTGGTCTGGCTACGAGTGTACTTTACTAACCCTTACCTTTACCTCAGATTAGACATCACATCAATGTATGGCTTAGTTTTCACCCTCGCACCAATTGACATTAGAATATTAGATAGCATCCACTAAATCTCTGTTGTTAATTTTTTTCTCATTAACAACCTCTTTGGTCCAGTAAGTGGCAACGAGACGAGTTTTAACACGCGCACAAATTAAAAAGACTTCTAAGGGAAAGAATACCAATACATGTATAAACACTATTCAAGAATTACTTAATTATTATTCATATGTTGTTAATTGCTCATGGTTACCGCAACCACCCTAGTTATGGATTTACTTATTCATGCTTGGAAGAACACAATTCATGATTTGATAAGAAGAATTCATGAACTTACGATTAGAGTATAAGAAACTCGAAATCTCCAATTGAATTGTTGAGTTAAAATCTTATAAAATGAAATTCGGAAATCAAATTGCTAAAGTTGTAGGTTAATTCGACAAAATACCAAGAACTAAAAGTAAACAATGTTGTCTAACCTCTAAAAAAGAGGTTCACATACCCTATTTATAGAAAAACATGTCCTAAACAAAAAGGAAACAAAATAAGGAAATATGAAGTCTGGACGCAGTTTCTGTCGACGACACAACCTACGGACCGTGGGTCGACCTACAGTCCGTAGGTCACCCTCCGTGGTCAACACTTAGCAACTTTTTAGCAGGTACTGGAACCTTCACTCTCAGATCATCAATGAAGGACGTGCAGGATGGACCGTGGGTCTACCTACGGTCTATAGGTCCTCTTCCTTGGCTCCACACTTAGGATTTTCATCAGGTACTGGAACTTCAATTCTCTGAACTCATCGACGGATGTGCACGAAAGCCCTTGGGTTGACTTACAATCCGTCAGTTACTTTGTAGTTCCACAATTGGTTAGAATTCCCTGATGATCCATCTACGCCTGCCCAACGACAGCCCGTCACAGGACCTATGGTCTGTGGGTGGCTACTTCTGCATAATTTCAGTTGTTATCTCCATCAACTGCATTCCACGCCTATTTCCTGCAAACATGATACAAAACACATTATTTCTAATACAATATACCCATAGACACACAAAACTTCTAAGTGAAATGCATAAAAAATACTATAAAATCACGGTATATCAACACCCTCAACTTAAACTTGTTGTTTGTCCTCAAGCGACACACTACACTCTAAACGACAGTTACGTAGAAGCAAAAATACAAACTTAAGCAATCACATGACTTTTTCAATCCATTCCAATTTTTTTCTAGTGCAAATCTCTTCATGTATACTCAACAAACTAACTCATACGGATCAAAACTTGACATAGATCGACCAATAGACATCACATCATACACCCTTCGCAATCACCAGGGTATCAATTCTCCAACAATGTAACTAGTGCCCTCACTTCAAAAGAAATCCTTTTCCCCACACAGGAGATATTTCTTTCAAGTTTTTATTTTGGATTCATTCAACACTCACGCTCAGAAGTGACTTCAAGTGCAATTAGTGCTCAATACTATAGGCTTGTCTTTATTTTCATTGCTTAGACTCTCCAAACTAGTTGCTAGGATCACCATAGGACTTTCTTAGCTTGTAACGTAGGCTCAAGGCCATGTGTGGTACATTTGGGTATTCTTTAGTGACTTTCTACCCTCCTTGACATTACATTGGCTTTTTACCTTTTTTCTTAACCTATTCTTGACATCCTTTCATTTTACTTTCCTTCCCTTGACTCTCTTCAACACAGATGTGACTCTTGACTCTATAGCTCTTATCTTTCACTTTATTTTTCTTTACTTCTTTCAGCACTTTTGTTTTGCATCATTTTGCTTCATTTGCACAAAGTCACATCCTTTTATTTTCTGTTTCTCTCTTCAACACACAACTTTTTTCATACCTTTTTTCTTTCAATTTCCTTTTTCACATCAACCCTCAATTTATGGGTTTAGCATAAGTCGAGGTGCATAATATCCGATATTGGACCAGGGCCAAAATCAAGGTAACTTTTGAATTAGCCAGCCTCAACTTAGGCTTTTGGCTTAAGTCAAGGTGCACCTGTCCAAGGAGGGACCGGGGCCAATACAATTATTTTATGGAATGTGAGTTAGGTGAATTGAAAGAAGTGGTCTATATTAGGCTCAAACATTTGGATCAAAGGAAACATTTACTTTATTTTGTTGGATCATTTTAGGATTTAGTTGACTTATTTGAACAAGAGCCTATGATCACTTCCAAACTTCTAGCCTAGATTATTTTATCAGGACCAACAGGCTAAGTTCTAGATTGGCACACATTGTATGAACATTCAAGCACTCCTCACACACACTTGGCACATTGTTTCATTATCAGATTACTCGATTACTCAGTTCAAGCTTTGGCTTAAGTTATGTGGTCAAATTGGTTCCTTATCATGTCACATTGAGATCAAGCACATTCAACTTATTAGGCCTAAAGATCTAGAACATTTCTCACTTTTTTTGACGAAGATCATTTTTTCATGCTTTTTATGCCATCATGCTTTCATTTTACATTCCTAAACATGCCGGTTCAGCATAAATTAAAACAGTCTCTTGGTGGAAAAAAACACAGGCAAGAAAACCCCAAGAGAGGATTATGAGTTGGGTTACTGAGACTTCACCCTATCACTCACAATACATTTACCCCACCCCTAACAAAATAAGGTTCAATTGTCCCCAATGCACAAAAATCAAAAGTAAAGGCTAGGGTAAAGCAAACGTTAGGCGCATATGCGTCGAAGACCTCTCAAGAAGCGAGTGGGTCCATTTTTCCGCAGCCCGCTGGATCAATACTCAGAACGCCATCAGTAGCGCTCCCATCAACTATCCTAGCACCCTTAGTAGTGCTCACATCAACTCTCCCATCACCCTCAGTAGCGCTCACACTGCCGGATGGGCCAACAACTATCTCCCTAGCCCACTATTGTATTATCTCTTCCTGTAGTAATGATTCCTCGTAGCCTCTTCTAACTGTTGACGCTCTTTTTTTCTAAGTCTGTGGGACTCCTCAGTGTCGGCAGCATGGTTGGAGCGGGAGCGCTTCCCAGTAGCACGAGAATAATCCAGTAGTGGCATAGAATCACCAAATAAGGCAGCCATCACCATGGTATCAACCTCCTCTGTGGGGGCATCATCTGGTGCAGACTTTAGAGGTGCTAGGAGGGTATCCAGATTAGCACGAAGGTTGGCCAACTCTTTCTGGAGAGTAGACAAATTAATAGTCGAGGCCGGCCTCTCCAAGTCTCGCAGCTCGAACGCATCCAAGCGCTTATGAACGGCTTGAGACTTCTCGTCCATTAGCTGCTCTATGCTAGCATCATACTACTCAATCAAACGTTGCATCCACGACCTAATATACTGCAGCACTGTGGCCTTCTGTGTTTCCAGCTTTAGAAGTCAAACTAGAGGGATAGCGGTGGACCTTGAAGAATGAGTGACTCTGGATGGGCTAGGGGAGTGACTGGCGGCCGTAGACAGAAGAGCTTGGGAATCCGTTGTAGCGGCTTGACGAGCAGTGTCATCAACCTGCATCTGCTCCACATCCGTAGCAAGATCATCTCCTAATGGTGGTACCTAAACCTTTGGCTCCCTGTAAGGTGCAGCTACATTGGCATCATCCCGAATAAGTCGATATCCAGAGTCTTGGTTGCATTAAGCAACTTCTCACAATGCCAAATGGGGACAAAGACATCCCTAAAGAGCTGGAAGATGAGGCACAAGAAGGGCAGGATGGTCGTGGCCTTGGTGGCCTTCTCATGAATCTCCGCAATCCGGATATGGGAAAAGTCTATCTCCAAACTTGCTACCATGGCTGCAACCATCACGGCCCAGTCCCATGTGACCACATTGTCCGCCTTAGTTGGGGACAGTCTATTCCGCACCAGAAGTCAGAAGAACTTCGCGGTGAAGCTCAATTTAGTCTTCTTGATACCCAGGCTAATAGTCTGAACCCACTCAGCTCGCTCTCCGTCTGTGGCAAGAAGTCGTGCAAGCCACCTTAAAAATGACTCCTTCTGATCGGTATTCATATAAAATGCCCCACTCTAAACGATACCCATCCTATAGTAGAAATCTGTTATATTGATGGGTAGAGTGTGGTCTGGGCCATAGAGAAACTTATGAAGGGTGAGACCTGATATATAGACCGGGAAACCTCGCACTAAGGCGATCTCGAGTAGAGGCTGAGTGGCGGGCTTGTCCCATTTGGAGATGTAATTTCTAACGCTGGTCGAATAAGAAGAATAGAACACTCAGACTATCTCCTCGCTATAGGACCCTAGGCTTCATGCCATCCACTCATATTCGTGCCTCCGAAAAAGATGGTGGATGACTAGAGCGGTGTCGAGGCTGCCTGTGAGAACACGATGCTCCTTAGTAACAACTCTAACCATCTTCCCGTGCTTATTCAATATGCGAGCATCGTTGTATATCTGATATTTCCCTGTCACACACCACCTGTTAAGCTCTGTAGCGACTGGTGCAGGCTCAGAACTAGGGTCACTGGAATGTCGCCCATACTATCATCCACAAAAGAGGAGGTGGTGCTGCCGGTCAAACCGGGGCCGGACTACGACTCAGAGTCAGCATGTGAGCCAATCGGTGTGGCCAGCTCCTCAGACTAGGGGGTAGTGACCTTGTCGGAAATCACCTGCTGGGCTCTGTTCATAGTTGTTCAGGGAGCAGTAGAGGAGGTCACGGTGGCTAGCAGAATGTACTAATCATCATCGTAAGCAATTAGCCGTCAAAAATTTGCTACAGACTTAGACTTGCCCGTTGGAGCATAGGTGGGGGCTTGCTCAGCAGCCATGGTACATGTGGAAGCTTAGTTAGTACCAAAACAAGACAAGAAAACACATGGAAGAATTTTAGAATAAGAAACAGACCCAAACAAAAAAAATTGGACAGTAGCTAAACTATTGACCCACGGTGGGTACCTACGGTTCGTCAATGGAACGATGGTCCGCGGGTCCCCTTTGTAGGTTAGAGCACCCAAAATTAAATCTCATATGTGGGAACCACGGATCTGTATAACAGTCTGTCGATGGAACGACATACCATATTCCACATCGTGGTTTGACAATTAGTGAAAACTTTGTGTCCAATAGACCCACGGACCCCAACCTACGATCCGTGGACGGGGAGTCGTGGGTGAGTTATGTGGCAGGTTTCAGAACTTGACTCAATTTCATGCCTTTTCTTTAAATAATTACACAAACAAACTTGGCCTATACATGCATTTCAATATACAAGATGGTAGTTTATCATCCTTAGGGTTCCGAATGCACAAAATTTAACTTTTTAACCGATTAAACTACGAACCAAAGTAAAAACATTTGATTAGACCCATTACTTGATTTATGTGGTATTAACTCATAACACACTCACATTCTATCGTTCCAAGGGTGTTTCTTAACTACAATTCAACATTCAATTAGAAGATTAACAACCCAAGGTCAAGATCTAACTTCGTGACTTCAAAATTTAAACAATGAACAACGAAATTTAAAGTTAGGGTGAAGTCGTTTACCTTACAAGTAATCAAAGTGGGTAAGTGTGTTAGTACAATGAACTCTTTGAACATTTTCTAGCCTTTTGACATCGAACCTAGACTTGTGAAATCGATTTAGGGGAGAAGATCTTATGGGACTGATTTGCGAGAGAACAAGGGAATTATGGGATCTGGGAAATTTATTAGGGGGGATGATATGGTAGTTATTAGCGTGATTATGAGGATGTTGAATGTTGAAAAACGGTTGGGAGGGGGAATATATGGACATGGGAAATGTTTAAAATGAAAGGGTTTTATTTAAAATGAGTCTGGGTCGGGTTGGAAGAACCCTAATTTTGGACCCACGAGACCTCGTCAACGGTTTATGGGTCAACCTATGAAGCGTGGGTTAAGTCTGTAGGTCACTCTGACACTTAGAAAAATTTGGGAACTTACCTAGGATCTATGGACGCCATTCACAGTCCGTAGATTGACCAACGAACCGTCGATGGGGTCCGTAGAACACTGCACTGCTATTTTTGGTAGATTTTGCCTTTCGTCCCTGCACACGTAGAAACCATTAGGACTTTCTTTTTACATTTCTGCATACTTTTTAGACACGGACCCCACTCTACATCTAGCCAACACTAATATAAAAATAAAAAACCTATCTAAAGAGCTACAAAAATTAAAATAAAAGAAGAAAACTCCTATATCGAAAAGAAAACCTATAGTTGGCTAGATTGTACATCTAGGGTTGCCTCCCAAGTAGCGCTTGATTGAACGTCGCAGCACGACTCAGACACCTTGATTACTCGGACTTCTTCAAGATAGTAGGCCTCTACTACTTCTTGCACACTCTCCGACTTTCCCATGTAAACCTTGATTCTCTGCCTATTCACTTTGAACCTGGTTCCCTCTTTATGCTCGAGCTCGACCGCTCCATGTGGAAATAATTGGGTGACTGGCCCAGACCACTTGGACTTGAGTTTGCCAGGAAATAAGCACAACCTTGATTTGAATAGAAACACCAGATCACCCGCAACAAATTCACACTTTGCAATCTTTTGATCATGATACTTCTTCATCTTCTCCTTGTACAAGGCTGGACTTTCATATGCTTTTAGGCAAAACTCATCAAGCTCATTCATACCCATTATCCTTTGACTTGATGTGGAGCTCCAATCCAAATTTAACTTCTTTAGCGCCCACATGGCTTTATGCTCTAGCTCTACCGGTAAATGGCATGACTTCCCATATACAAGTTGGTAGGGGGACATACCTATGGAAGTCTTGGATGCGGTGTGATAGGACCATAGAGCATCATCAAAGTTTCATGTATATAACATCTTTTATTGTTGCTTTCATTTTGAGTCGAGTATTTTGAGTTTGGATTGAGTATCTTGAGCTTGAGTTGAGTTTGAATATCCTGAGTTGAGTTTACAATCATGAGTTGAGTCGAAAATCCTGAGTTGAGTTGAGTATTCTTAATAGTAGATGCTTCATAGATATACAGAGATGAGGAGTTTTCTATAATTTCTTTATTTGAGTTATTTTATAAATTTTAAGTATATCTTTTGAGTATTGTTCAAACTTTTTAAAGTTGAGTATTTGGGTTTTATGAATTTACATTCAGTTTTATGATTTTGTATGCTTGAGTAATTAGTCTTCCGCTTGTAGTTAGCCTGGATGAGGGTTCTCTTGGGGAACAACAATGTTTCTCAAGTGTTGGCCACGTCTAGGGAGTAGACTTGGGTCGTGACAAAAATAACTTGAGAAAATCATTTTGCAAAGAGCCTATTGGTGAATAGATTCAATAAGTCATGTAAGTGAATTTTTGTTAAAGTTGTAGATGCATAGTTAAGAGTCTCAATCGGAGATTGTTCGGGCATATATATTATTAATCATGAATTTAAATATCATAATTCTAACAATTGTCATGATTAAAAGTCTAAGTGGGAGACTGTAGGGATTTATACTAGTAGTAATATGATTAGATATAATAATTATTTTACTTAACTTTAGTAAAAATTTAAATACATCATGTATTCATTTATTTATTTGGTTACTTATATAGTAGGAAAAATTAGTAGAATATTGAATTTAAGAAATTAATTTACACGGTTTAAATCTACTCTTTTTATTTACAATACTAATATTTTAATTACAAATATGAAAACCTATTTAAAATACATACCTACACGTTTCTATGCCTATTTTATTGGCTTGGTGGGCTGATATAACGGGACTCATAATTTATTTTATTTATTTTTTAAATCTCAATCACAATTATATTTAGATATGTTCCTTTATCAAATACTAGAGTAAGTACCATTCATTTCCCCAATATGTTTGTCAAAATATTTTATTAAACATATTCAAAGAATGATATAATAAAATTACTCTATTATTTATTACTCGTTAAGGAAAGAAAGAGGTATATATTAAATCAGACATGAAGGGAGTATGAATGTTCTTAAATGAAAAAAAAAAATCCTTATTATAGTCTTTGCATTTCACAAGGTTTTTGGGTTTTGATTTCTCTTTTTCCTTTTCTTTTGAATTTTTAATTTTTAATTTATCGTCTTCGTCTAGGATTACCAGAACACCACGTTTATTCAAGTCCTTAATTTCCTCAGATATATTCACAAATTCAATCACAACTTCCCCTATTAATTGATATACATGTCCTCACTATATATGTTAATGATTTATGTTGTGTTTTTTTAAAGTTGGCATATGTACTCATTTTTGTTAGAAGAATTTTTATTTTCTTTTTTAGTCTATGTTAATTCCACGTTCTCCTCTATTGTATCGATGGTATAAGAGCCATCACCCTTCATATCAACCGTATTAGGAAGATGTGTTGCCACCCAACTCAAAAAGGGGTACCTCAGAAAAAGCTACCTACTTGAGGTAGAGTGAAAGGTACCTAGTGTGGAACCGTCGAGGCTCTCCCACATTAATAGCTAGCTTTTGGAGTGTGGAAGAGTGGATTTAGATTCCCAAAATTTACATATAAAAGTTATTCTCGATATATATGATCTTGGGCAATGGATAACTTTTATGTTGAGTTAGGAGCAAATGTCCATTTTCTTTATATAATAAAATGTAACATGACAATAAAATGTAGAGTTGGAAAAGGGTTTAAACATGACTCTTAGGTGTAATTATAGTTGTGGCCGAAGGAGACTCAGAAAAATAAATTTTGAGATAAACACTAGAATGTATACCTAAGATTTGAAAATATGATCTAAAACAGATTTTGTACCCCATTTGTCACTACACTAGTATCTTCCCTTGTGTCAAGGGGATTCAAAAAATTACATATAAGTAGGAAGAATAGGTTTGCCTTAATTGCACAAATTTTTTTTTTAATGAAGAGGATCGAATTAACAACATTGCCAATACCTAGTTCTGGCACTTTATAATAGTGCTAACTACTAACTACCTATTCTAAATTGAATTGTCTTCTATAAATAGTAGTAAGTTCAATAAAATATATTGTCAAGCTGATTGTCTTCTTCTAAAATTAGGGGTGAAGTAAGTTCAATTTAAATTCTAACTGCTAACTACCATTTCTAAAATTAAGGGTGAAGTAAATTCAAAACATAGCATTAATGGATGGAAACAAGAAATGTGATGTACGTAACATTTATTCTTCCTAGGAATTTGATTTCTAAAGAAATGGTTTTTGAAGAATAAATATAAGAACGTGAGATTGAGATTTTTTGTGCTTCTACATACTGCCATTTCTGAAAAAAGATTTCTTTTTAATCCTTCTTTCATCATAATCTTAAATTTGTACCTACTGAAAGGATTTGAGACCATATTAGGATTGAACTGTTGTAGGATTCATTAAAAATAACTCTTCAAGGCCACAATTCATCTAATGCCACGAGTAATTGTTGGTTTTTAAAAGATATGATTGAAAATGAAGAGCTATCACTTTAATAAAGAGTTTTGACTTTTCTAACGAGTTGTGACTTTTATGAAAAGTTGCAAATTTTGTGATGAGTTGTGATTATTATGAAAAGTTGTGACTTTTTAGTAAGGTTTTGACTATTCAGAAGGGTTGTGGAATTTTTAAAGGGACGTGACCTTTCCGACAAGGCACAATAAGCACTTGTTCACACTACCCTTTGTTGTAGATATATAGAAGCGTTTCCTTTTATTTTTTAATAACGAATAAGGATTCTCTGGACATCTTCTTTTTCTACTAAATCTAGTATTATCATTGTTCTTTACTATTGTTGATGGTTTGCTGACACCAAGATTTTAGGTACCAATACACCGGTGAGTAAAATCATTCTATTTTGAGAGGATACATTTCGTTAACCTCAGATACTTGAAGGAAATAATTTTCTTAAAGAAGACTGTGCATTCAGTGTACTCGATTTTCTTCTTTGAGAAAATTATTTTATTTATTAATTCAAATATGTTTTTGATTCTATTTTCTTTATGGGATTTATGTGTTTGAATCTATTCTTTAAACTAAGTATGTTAGTAATATTGGTTGAACAACAACAATAATTTCACCTCAAAGGTGGCTTGAAACTTTAGGTATTTATGTCAAGCATGATTCCATTATACACAAACATTCTGCTGCTCAGCTTTGATGTTTAGTTTTTGTTTTTCTTATTTCCTTGGGAGGAAAATGCTTCTGTAGGTTATGCTGAAAGGTCATACATTTATCTGCATCTGAAGCATAGTTGTCTTGTTTTCATTCAGAGTAGACCCAACTTTTGTCTTTTCTCCTTTAACTGCTTTTTTCTGTCTCTAATAGTTATTTCATATCCAAAAATGGTTTGCTTTCTGATGAGGACTTCTAACGCTTCCTTTTGTTTTATTTTTAGCAAAAAAAGGTGGTTTCATCATTATCAATAGAGTTAGAGTTTCCAGCTAAATATCAGCCAATGAGGAGGTTGAGGAGAGTCGTGCACTTGTTGTATATAATGGGACTGCATCTAGAATCAATGAAACTGGTCTTCAACTTTATCTAGTTTCAAAGTATGACCTGGCGAAGGTTTACCATATGCTCTTGCATATTGCACAAATGCTTGTAATAAGTGGGGTTGGCGGGTTGGAAAAAGAGTTATAGGTTTAGGAACATTTAAGGATAGATATTTATATCTTCTAAAGAATTTTCAGGCTCCGAAATATGGAATGAAAAATGCTTTCGAAGTAAGATTTCGGTTACAAAGTATCTCAAGTTTGAGTATCCTCGTATGGAGATAAATCAATTATTTTCCTCATTCAGTTCGGTGATTCCTTCGAAACAGTCGCCAAACCCAAGAGGTTAGCTACCACAAGGATCTTTGGTATATAGGATGAAGTGATTTATTAGGTTGTTTGCATCAATTTTGTAAAAAAAACTTACCACATCTTTTTATTGACCTGATGCAAAATTAGTTTTTTCATTTGGATATTGATTTTGACTCAGATATGAAAGAGAGGACTATATCTTCAAGGATGGAAATGCAACCTTTACTATCTGATTATCCTGTCATAGTTATTACGTGTAAGCTGGTAATATAATTTGTAGGAGTTTGATAATCACTGAAGCTGAGTTTGGAAAACCAGACAGTGCTCCTACATTCCCAAGCATGATTGAATTTCGTGCTTATTTGAATTTTGTCCACATATGTAGCCATCTAGTGTTGCTTTACATCGAATGTAACTATTCCCCTCATATTCCAAACTAATAAGCTTACGCCAAAGGATACAACAACACTCTTGGCAAAAACAAGGCTTATTGTAACCGATATCACAAAGTATGGTCTCCGATAAAGGTAGCATTGCTCCTGCATTCCTCATATATGATTGGATTTCGTGCTAATTTGAATTATGTTTTTATTGTTCTTCCTCTTCCTCTGATAGCAACTTTCTTCTCTTCCAGACGGAGAATCTAATAACTACAAGGGAGTGGGATTTGCTAGAGAAGGTGATGGTGGTATACCTGCCCTTCCTGTTCGTGATCCACTTCCATCAGCTCGTGGGCCAAAATTAGCACCAAATGGAAGAACTATGATATTTAGGTTGAGTCCTTGTGAAACACTACCTTAAAACAGAGGTAGTTTGTATATAAGAAGTTGTAGATGTTATTATTGCTTTCCATGACTTCCCATGCCACCAAACCTCAAACATGGAAACTTTGAGAACTACAACCTCAAGTAGGCAGAATCATGGTAATGTTCATCCATTAACCTAGAAATATTTTTGTGTTATTCATTCTGTAACACGATTCTACCTACCTGAGGTTGCAATTCTCCAAGTTTCCATGTCCAAGGTTTGGTGACTTAGAACGTTGTGGGAAGCGATAAATAACATCCACCAACTTCTTATTTACATACAACCTCAGTTTTTTAAGGTAGTGTTTCACGAGGACTCATAATAATTACCATAAATCTTCCATTTGGTGCTAGCTCTTTCCACGAGCTGATGGAAGTGGATCACGAACATGAAGGGGAGGTATACCACAACCACCTGCTCTAGCAAATCGAACTCGCTTGTAGTTATAAGCTTCTCCGTTTGGAAGAGAAGAAAGTTGCTACAAGAGGAAGAGGAAGAACAATAAAAACAGAATTCAAATTAGCACAAAATCCAAGCATACCTGAGGAATGCAGGAGTAGTGTTAGCCTTTACTGGAGACAATGCTTTGTGATAACTATTTCAGTGAACCTGATTTTTGTCGAGACTGCTATTGTATCCTTTGATATAAACTTAATAGTTTGGACTATGATGGGTACAATTACATTCTATGTGAAGCAACACTAGATGACTACATATATGGAAAGGTTTCCCATATAAAATTAACAAAGTTAAAATAACAAGCAATCGCTAATAAACACTAAAAAAATGACCCACAATAAAATGCACTAAATCAAAGTGTAACATGATTCTGAATAAAATAGAGGAAAAACTGAAAAATAATGAGGAACTTAACATAACTAAAACAATATACACATTTTTTGAGAATAAAATATGGCAGTATAATAATAATAAAAAAATTGTAACTAGACAAAGTAATAAGACAAAATCAAATAATAGCATTGACACATATTTGGTAGAAAACTTAAGCACACAGTTAAATAAAAAGAATCATAGTAGTTCAAAATACCAAGAAAAATTATTAAGTCAGTGGTGAATGACAAAATAATTAATGGAAAAAAAATTGTGCAAAACCAACCTACTAACAACAGTAATCAGTCATACGACAACACAACAAGAATGAAATAACATCTGAAATAGAACGAGAAAAATCAAGGTACCCAACCTTTATGGAATTTATTGGAGAAACACTAGGCTGAAATGCAAACTTAGTAGAAACAATAATATAAACAAAGTAAAATAGAGATACAAGAGTCACCAAAGAAGAGGAAACCAAGGCAGTGAGCCAGATATGGAACACCGATGGTATTTACGGCAGGGTCTAGTTGCTCAGTGTGACATTGTTGTTTGTTGTACAACAAAGCTATGTTGCAGCTTTGATCTTGCCGGACTTCCTACGAAATAAATAAAAGACACGAAAATGGAGAAAGAGGAAGTGAGACTGTGGTGGTGTGGGTCTATTTTTGATGGATTTATTGGGATTTTGGCTAGCATTGGTTGGGGTTTTGGGATAGAATTGAGGTGGTTTCAGGTTGGCTGTGCTCCAACGTCGTTACTTTGCCGGAGAAGACAAAGAGAATTTGAGTTTTGGTGGTTGCCGAGGTTATTTAGGGATTGATGGTTGTGAGTTTTGATGGAGAAGGAGACAAAAGGGAGGAATAGTCTTTAGATGGTGGTGGCTGCTTAGTAGAAGCTTGTAGAAGACTATGAAAATGGAGGTGGTTTGGTTGGGGTTTTAGGTATTGTTTTGCTGGTGGATTTGAAGCTTGGTGGTGGTGGTGGCTGAGAGGGGGAAACGAAAGAGAAAGCTTTTAGGGTTTTGTCAATTTTTGAAACTTTACACCACAAATGAAAATTATTTTACCACCACTATTTTAATGACTAAGCAAGACTTACATAGAAAACAAACCACTTTTATACAATAAATTGGGCTAAAACCATGGGATCAAGACCATGATCCAAAATCATTGGTTAATAAAATACGAGTGTATCAATATATTAGGCTCTGGGAACGCGTGTTGCACGTTTTATCCTTTCTAATGATTTGTACATTGTATCTTTATTAATTATCAAAAAATGTACCCAACAATTCTCTATCCATTATTATTTTGTTATTTTAAACTTCATCAAATGATTTTTTATTTGTAACTTACTTTTGATCAGAATATGTTTTTGTTCTCTAAAAGAATGTATTAGAAATGCAAATGTCAAACTTTGAGAAAAGAGGTTGAAAAAAAAATATAAAGTGGTTCAGATAACTGATATTTTTAAAAACTACTAGTTTTGACGCACGTGCGTTGAACGTGAATATCAAATCAAATATTATAAAATTTAAAAATTAAGTATGCAATTATAAAATGAATGATAAAGTATAACTTCCTATGAATAGTGGATGTAAACTTTCTTATGATTACCACTGAAAGTTAGTCACTCTTAAAATCTCTCAGTTACACCTCTTAAATATACTTTCTCCTCCATCCCTCATAGTGCATTACTCAGTTATTTTTGTATTTTTGGAGCACCTACTTTTTATATAATACAAATAAATATTGATTTAACATATAGAAGATATAGTAAATTGAATGATTTAGTTGGAGTATTATATTAATTTAACATTCATGTTAGGGACTGTTCAAATTTCATTGAACTTTGAGATTGTCAACGTCTGTAAATCAAACTTGAGTTTTGAAGAAGACAAGAATAGAAATATTAAAAAAATCTTAGTTTAAAAATGAGAGGAAGCCCATCCATTTATAGTTAACAAAGGGTAGTATGAGCATCTGCATATTGTCTCTTATCATAAAAGTCACAACCCTTGGAAAATGTCACAACTCTTTAGAAAATTGAAAACCATTCAATGTGAAATGATGTCTTCTTTTAATATAATATATTATAATAAGAATAAATATAATATAAAATATAGTAGATATACTAAATTGGGTGTTTTAAGAAGAAGAACAATGAAAAACTTTTAATAATTGTAGTTTAATAATTTGAGAAAAAAAAGTCACAACACTATAGAAAAGTCACAACCCTTCAAAAAGTCACAACTCATCGGAAAAGTCATTACTCTTTGGAAAAGTTACAACCCTTCGGGAAAGTCACAACTCGTCGGAAAAGTCGCAACCCTGTAAAAAGTCACAACACTTCGAAAAGGTCACAACTAATCAGAATAGTTATACGTCTTTGGAAATGTCACAACCCTTTAATGTGAAAACAAGATTGTTTTTTGATACAATATAATATAAGTAAATATAATATAATCTAAAATATAGAAGTGTACTAAATTTGTTGTTTTAAGTTGGAGGTTTTATAATAATTTAACATTTACGCTAAGTAGTTCATTCTTTTAAGGTAGTAAAGATAAAAAAGATAGATATAGATTCGTGTACTTTAATTTTGTATGAAATTTTAGAATATAAATAAGACTTTTAATTTAAGGATATGTAGAACATATAAAAATATCTTTTAACTATCTGGTCTTAAAGATGTGCCCTCGAGCCCCACGAAAAAGAACATAATTAAACTGAATAAAAATAAAAGTACAAAAAATAAATTGAAAATGGAGGAGTTCCTATTAAATCTAGTTTAGACTCTTCAAACAAGTTTTTGAGCAAATCCTCTTTCTTCAATACTTTGAGACTTTGCACAACTTGAACACCAAGTTATAGTTTGTGCAACAAATAATCATTGGACTTCTTGTCAAGTAGAAGTTAATGCAAAAGATATTTCTGGCTATGAAAATGAGTGTATATTAATATCTAGATAGTCTTCTCGTTTGATGTTGAGTATTTCTATTCACCTTGTTAAATAATGTTTTGTTGATATATCTAGTTTACCCACAAAAAAATTGTAATTGCATAATTGAACAACTCTCACAATCTTCCTTGTTTTAAGAAGAATGATATAAAATTTACAAAATTTGTAGTTTAAAAATTTGAGTAAACGTATATTTATAGACAACAAAGGATAGTATGAAAAGGTCTTAGTCGTGCCTTATCAGATAAGTCACAACCCTTATGAAAAATTTCAACCTCTCGGAAATGTCATAAAGCACCGAAAAAGTCACAACCCTTCAAAAAAGATACTATCCATCAATGTGAAAAAGGTGTCATCGTTTAATATAATATAGAAGAAATAAATAAATTAATCAATTAATATAGAATATATATA
>JAJOOH010011380.1:0-12950 GCA_029582605.1 Solanum gracilifrons | reverse complement strand
TGATACACACATCAATCTGGCTAAGTGGGAACAAAGACTAGATACACAAACTAGTATTAACAAGAATTCATCACAATAAAAAGAACACAAAGGCAGCAACCCGAGCTATGGTCACATTCTCATCACATTGATGAAAAAGCTAACCTAACAACATCTCAGCACTTCACATATATATATCCAAATCACATTCAGGTCAAAGCGGGCAAAGGAAAATCGTGTATTATCATTAGAAAAAATCTCAACTATACTAAGATTGGAAAACTGAAATTTCAAACAAAAGAAAGAAACATTAAGCCAAATTAACTACTCCCAACAATAGGCTAAAGATAAAACACGCCAGATAACTAATAAAGAAAGTGAGGAAGTATACCTTTTTCGGGGCAGCGAACTAGAACGAGACGAAGAGGAGACGACTTCACCACCGCTGAAATACGACTCCGAGAACCTCAATGAACAGAGCAGAGTCAAACGGGAGCATAAATTTGATTCCCAATCTCTATAACCTCAAAACCTATTCCCTAAATATTTGTATGCAACTATGTATAGCTAGTAGCTCACAGTATTGTTTCCTAATTCAAGCTGACTTCTCTATTTTTCCAACCTCTTTCTCTAATATGTTCCCTAATTCCAAATCCCCCCCCCCCCCCTCACAGTGAAGAAGGTAAAGTATTTATAGGGGAGAAATTAGGGTTCCAAATAGGGGGAAGACGGATGAATTTGGGTGGGAATTCGAAATTTAAACGCCATAAATTTCTTGCACCAATTAGGATAAACACCTTTTCTCTTGAGGTTTTTACTCATTCCGGAAGAGGGAATGGAAGAAAAACGTGTCTGCCGCCTGCTACAAGGACGAAATTACAGGTGCTTTACATAGACGTCGTGAACTGCTTTCCGTCTATTTGGATTGACGTTGTCGGTTGCTTTCCATGTATTGCTTTGCTATTCACGTTACTGGGTTTTGTTTTCGGCTGGGAAAGGAAGAATGAGGCAAAGTGGGGTCGCTGGGTTGTGTTGGAACGTATGTATTGTTGGTGTACAGCTGGTGGGTCCCCTTTTTTTGAATTGATGTTATATGTAATGTTGGGTTATGTATTGCATGGTATTGTGGGAAAATGAAGTGGGTTGGGCTGCAATTGGATAAAAGGGGCTGCTAACAGAGCTTATGGGCTTGATTAAATGGCCCAATTTTTGTTCTTGCTGTGTTGAAACAATATGATTAGGAATAATAGCCCAAGTAAATTTCAATTGTACCCAAATCGAATTAAATCGATGAATTTGGTTAAAATTTAAACAAGACGAAATAATATAAACTAATTAAGGAGCTTCTTACTCTTAACGAAATAAAATAATTAACTTGATAATAATCTAATTAATTCAAAAGTGTAAACTATTATATAACTAGAGTAATTAGTAAAATATTTAAGCAAAATAAAATCTTTTTTATGTGATTTTCGAATATTTATAAAATGTATTAATTACATATAGATAAATATGTAAAATATAAGTATTGTCTAAAAATTATAATAAATGATATACCTTATTTAGAATAACTTGCAAACTATATTTATTTTATTTTTTTTGAAATTCATAAAACCAACTATTTTAAATTATTTGAAATCTAAGAAGCTCAAAAATTAATATATATTGTGGAGGTCCAATATTGGATGTGAACAATGCATACTTTATATACATTTTTATCAAATGTAGGGTTTGTAGATTGAGTTTCTATCTTGAAGCTAGGTTTTTAAGGAGCAAAAGAGTGAAGAATTGGTGAGTCCTCATAGCGTCGAGGACAAAACCCACTATGTCCTTTATGTCTTTTATTTTCATGTTGAGACTACTGTATGGGCGAAGTCCCAAGAGTTTTATTCTAAAGTTTTATTATATGGTTTGAGACAAAAGTGTAGTAAAGACTTCGGCTTGCATTTTATGAAAAGACTTCGATTGTATGGATAAAAGTTTTAAATTTTTTTGTTCTTTTCTATTATCTTATGTTATGATATGCTAAGGGCTTGTATGAGACCCCTTCGGGGTCAAGTACGTCATGTTACATCTAGGGGGTATCCCTGTGTCGTGACAAACTTGGTCATCAGAGCAAAATGTTTAGAATGGTTCTAGAATTATCTCATACCACGTCTAGTAGAGTCTTGTTCATAAATATGAAGCGCGCCACATTTATGAATAGGAGGCTGTTGAATGTTTAGGAAATCTCACTTCTTCATTCTCTAAGTCGTGCCATAGAGTTTGGCTCTAGTAGGTCCTTCTCTTAATCCGTGCCCTTTGGTTTTTCATGGTATGGCTAATACAAGGGCAAATACTAGGAGAAACAAGGAAGAAAATGTGGATCAAGGGGTTCCTCTCAAAGTTCCACCCCAAGATCCTCATCAAGCTCCAATTGACCCTATAAGGGAGAATGTGACTCAGGCGGAGTTTAGGTCTACTATGCAATTGTTGGCTCAAGTCGTGACGGCTCAAGTCAATAGAGGGATGGCAGCTTTGGTAAAACCTAATGTGAATTCCACGGCTTCTAGAATGAGAGATTTTACTAAGATAAACCCACTAGAGTTTTATGGCTCCAAAGTGGAGGAAGATCTAAAGGAGTTTATAGATGAGGTCTATAAGATTCTTGATATCATGGGGGTGACTTTGGTAGAGAAAGAGGAATTAGCCGCTTACCAATTGAAAAGGGTAGCTCAAATATGGTATGGTCAATAGCAGGGGAGTAGACCGGTAGAAACAGGTCCCATAAAGTGGGAGGTGTTTGAGAAGGCATTCCTTGATAGGTTTTTTCCCCTAGAGTTGAGGGAGGTTAAGATGCAAGAGTTTATTAACCTTAAGCCAGGTAGTATAAGTGTTTAAGAGTACTCTCTAAAGTTACTCAACTCTCCAAGTATGCTCCAACTTTAGTAGAGGATTCAAGGGCTAGGATGAATCATTTCATTATGGGAGTGTCTGACTTAGTAGAAAAAGAATGTTGTATAGCAATGTTTATTGATGATATGGATGTCTCACGTCTTATGGTTTTCGCCCAACGAATTGAGGAGTCAAAACTCAAGAAAGAAGCTAAGGAGAAAAAGAGGTCTAGATTGGATGATGATAAGTCCTATGATGATGAGTCCAGTGGACATGGTCGCCCTAGGTTAGACAAAAGTTCCGCAGGCAAAGTCCCTCAAGTACTCGTAAGTTCAACCAAAAAAAGGTGCCTAACCCTAAGCCCCAAGATGATAGTAGTGAGATTCTATTGCCGGGATGTGGTAAGTGTGATATAAGGCATGAGGGTAAATGCTTAGCAGGTTCTAATGTTTGTTTTGGGTGTGGTGAGTTGGACCACAAGATAAGGCATTGCCCTAAGGTTGCTAGAAATGAAGAGGATAGTCGTCGTCATAGGTCCCAACCCTACCCTTCCTCCGGTCCAATTGGTTTGGGTGAAAAGGCTCCAAAGAAGAATAGGTCTTTAAGTTCTCCAAGCTAGAAGTGGACAAGAGTGACCTCCTTATGTTGCTACCGGTATGTGCTTCATGCTTTATATAGATTCTGGTGTTTCTTGTATTTTATGACTTGATAACCTTTGATGTTGTCTTTGATATTATATGTGTTCCATAATTTTCGTGTCCCATAGATTTACTCTTGTTAACTTTGGTAGGGCTTGGATGCATGGTTGTTAGACCTTTATTGGTTTTAGAACCCGGTAAGGTTATTATGAGTTTTGGTGATGCTTTGGGAATGTTTGAAAGGAGTAGTACTTGAGGTCTTAGTAAGGGGCTTACTCCCAAGGGGGAGATGATATGCTTAGATAGCAAGATTGATTGAGAGTCCCGATATCCTCATCTCTTTCTTCTATTCATATTCTAGCTTGAGACCAAGAGTTCCTTTTTGGGCTTGTTTTATGTTTTGGGAGTCATGTGTGTTTTAGAAAATTTCCATAATCTCCTTATGTTATGCATGTTCTTGAGAGAATTCATGTTTAGTATAAAATGAGTTTTCATGATTTATATGTTCCTCATGTTGTTGTGCATTTTAGTATGATGATGGCATATTTGACTTCATGAGATGATTTGATGAACATGCTTTGTTATGCTTTTGATGAAATGGCATATTGGCTCCATAATGTTGTGTTGAGCTTGCTTTTAGTTGGAGAAGGTAGTTCCTCATATGACTATGGGATAGATGATGTTTAGAAGAGTTTGCATAGGCTTACTCCTAAGGGGGAGATGGTGTGCCTAGCTAGCAAAGTTATTATGTGTTTATGTGTTGCCATGATTTCCTTTTATAATGCATGTTCATGAAAACTTACGTTTTGAAAGAAAATGAGTTTATATGCATTGTTTTCTTCATGTAGTAGTGCATTGAGTATGAGTTGTCTATTGTACTTCATGAGAAGAATATATGACTATGCATTTGTTAGGAGTTGAACGATTCCTCCTCAAATAGATGATTTTTGAGAGTAAAATGCATATAAGCTCCATGAGAGTATGTTGAGCATGTTATGATTAGGAGATGGTAGTTCCTCCTTGAACATGACTAGTTATGAGAATTTCATGAATAAATAGGTTATTAGATGTAGTTCCTACTCCCTTGTGTTGCATTGAATATGTTTAGCTTGGAATTGAAGTTTTGTCCCTTTGCTTATATACATTTAGATGAGTTACATGCATGATGGGCTGCTAGTCTAGAGTCGTTTCCTTAAGAAGTATTTAGAATCATCATTCGAGGATGAATGATCCCAAGGGGAAAATATTGTAATACCCCGTATTTCTATTAAGCTAAGTTAGGGTTAAATGTGTGGGGTAGCAAGACATGGTAGAGGGCAAGGATCTATGGCACTTAGAAGTTTGTTAAGGAGAACATAGCTTACCTTTGCAAGTTGGCGAGGTGGGGTTCCATCGCCAAAGTGATTAGGTGATTAGCCAAGTGGAACCTCATTGCCTAAGAGGCTGCCCTAAAGGAGCCAAGATGCTGCAATTTTGGGTGAGCCAAGTAGGGGCTCACTGACCAGTAGGCGCATCGCTAACCTGCCCCCTCCATCACCCAAGTGGCCTGCTCCACCAAGGGGAGCTACTGGAATATTTGGCGGACCAATGGTCCACTTGGCGAGTTGCCAAGTGCCCTTGGCGAGTCGCCAAGTGCCCTTGGAGAGCTAAAACGGGGCTGGCAAGTAGTTTAAGTTAGAATCTTAAGGGTTCTTAGTTATTTATCCCTAAATTGATACTACATTGAATTATTCTTCCCTAGTAAAGTATATAAGCCTTTTAGACTCAAGTTTCCCTCAATTAAGTCATTCTCCCTAGAATCCAAAGAAACCCAAAACCTCATCCACTCCTAAGAAAAATCTCTCTCTAGAAAACTCAAGACTTGAAGAATAAGATAGAGCTTGGAGCTTAGGTCAAGAACAAGACTCCAATGTTGCAAGCTGGTGTAAGGGATTTGAACAAAGTATGTTAGCTTATTCATCTATGGGTTCTTCCACCCATAGAGCCCCCTTGGATTCCCCCAATTGTGAAGAAAAACCCCAATCTAGCTAGGGTTTTTCCCTACACTGTGGGTAGTGATGGGCATGATTCCAATTGAGTGGATAATACCCAATTATGATTGATTTAGCATTGAATTGCGATATTATGATGAATTTATGTGATTTTCATGGTTACCCTACTCTAATTGATGAAGTTGAATTATGTGGATTATTGCCATGAAAGGTGAAATTGAACGTTCATACGTGATCTTCTAGAATTGATGCTTGAGTAGTAATTGTCTAAAGGCTAGAAACATATGTACATGAATTGAACTAGAATAATGTGAATGTGATGTGTCTTGATTAGTAAGGTGTCTTGATTAGTAAGGCTTGAGATTGAACTTACATGATGAATTATGACTAGAATCACTTGATAAATAATGAATGTGATTAGAATTGCTAAAAGATGAAGCTTATGACTAGAATGTCTTAAGATCTAGATATGCATGATTATTGTATGAAGTTAAGATTTGAGAGTAAGGCTTGTAATCGAGAATGATGAATCACTAGGGCTTTGAGAGTAAAGTGAATGTGATGAATTATGTAAGTGAGGCTTTGAGAGTAAAGTCTATATGAGAGTAGAAGTCTAATAGGTAGAATTATGGTGAAAGACCTTTACCTACCTAGCCTACCCCATGAATGCTTGAATGTATTAAGTGATAGAATCACTTGATTCATGATGATATCCACGTCTAATGTAGAATTCTAGATATGGTATTATGTATGAATATGATGTGACATGAAAGGTTCTCTCACATAGAATGATTCTAGGTTGAAAGGTTTTCTCACCTAAAATGAATCTAAGTCCTAGGACTATAAAATTTGATGAAACTTGCAGTGATTCCCCTAAATGACCTTTACATGATAGGAATGTTAGGTGAGTTCCCTTACTCCTAATTAATTAAACATGAGGTGATTACCCATGTCATGAGATGGGGAGTGTGAGGTGATTACCTTTTATGCATGACTCCTAAGGCAAGCGATGATTACCTATTAATTTTTATGTTGATCATGGAGGCGATTACCCATGATCCTTATGTGATGATGTGGAGGCGAATACCTAGAGTACACATTAAAATGGATATGAAGGTGAATACCTATATCACATTAAAATGAACATGGAGGCGAATACCTCTGATTTGTGGATATATATAAGTATGACTAGAGGTGACTCCCCTTGTCTTTATAATTCATTTGTATGTGTGACTAGAGGTGATTACCCTTGTATTTATGATTCCATGATAAGTGTGGCTTGAGGTGATTCCCCTTGTCCTTCATGATGAACTAAACATGTATGCCATGAGGTGATTCCCCTTTGCATTTATGAACATGAGCATGACTAGTTTGGATTGTAGCTTTATAGGCCCCTCCAATAGATGCATGACTAGTGGTGATTCCCCTTGTCTTCATGATGTTAAGAGATGATAACATGAATGATTAACCTAAAGTATATAGCTTTGCATGGGTATGATTATGGGGTCTTGTTCATGCATGGCACAAGCTTTCCTTGATGTGACTCATGAAGTGTTTCTCTTATATGATGTATGCCTAGATATGATTGTGCTATAGTTGCCTTCTTTGTTAGTATTGACTAAAGGTGAGAGATTCCTTTGGTTATGAGAGTTAAGTTAAGGGATGAGATCCTAAGGTGATTAGTATAATGGCCCAACATGTTACTTAGTGTGAGTGGTATTATGGGATGCTACTCATACATTGCACAAGTATGACTTGAAGCTACTTATGAAAGCGTAAGATGTGACTATGCATGTAGACTATGATTAAGATGACCAAAAAGGGATACTTAGCTTGGATGGTATTATGGGATGCTATTCATGCATTGCACAAATATGCTTTGAGGTTACTTGAGAATAGTCCTTTCATAATGTGAATGACTAAGAGTGGAATAATGCTTATATGATCCTTATGTTAGAGACTTCGCTTATTATTATGATATTGTCGCTTATGCTTATAGTTGATGTTTCATGAAGTATTTCATATGATTATGTCCTACGTTGACTAATCCTTATAGTTTGCTCTTATGATATTAGGCTAGTTAACATATTTAGTACATTTTGTACTAATGCATACTTGCCTACATTCTTATCAAATGTAGGGTTTGGAGATTGAGTCCCTATCTTGAAGCTAGGTTTCTAAGGAGCAAAGGAGTGAAGAATTAGTCAGTCCTCATAGCTCCAAGGACAAAACCTACTGTCCTTTATGTCTTTTATTTTCACGTTGAGACTATTGTATGGGCTAAGTCCCAAGAGTTTTATTCTAAAGTTTTATTAGATGGTTTAAGACAAAAGTGTAGTAAAGACTACCGCTTGCATTTTATGAAAAGACTTCGATAGTATGGATAAATTTCGTACTTTTCTATTATCTTATGTTATGATATGCTAAGAGCTTATATGATACCCCTTCGGGGTCAAGTACACCATATTACATCTAGTGGGTACCCCTGGGTCGTGACAATTGGGGGAATTCTAGGGGGCTCCATGGATGGAAGAGTCCATGGATGAATAAGCTAACATACCTTAGATACAAAGTCTTACAAAGCTTGCAACAATGGAGTCTTGTTCTTGACCTAGGCTTCAAGCTCTATCTTCTTCTTTAAGTCTTAGAGAGAGAAATATTTAAGAGGAGAACTTTGGGGTTTGATTTGGGTTTTGGGAAATAATGACATAATAAGGGTGGTTTAAAGGTTAAATTAGCTTATATAGGTGTTTTAAGACTAGGCAAAACGATCGCATTCAATAACCACCTAATTTGGTATTTCCTAAAAATAACCCTCACTAGGCAGCATGGTGCCATGCACCACAACAGGGCTTCACGAGCCGTGGTCAAGATCACTGGCCGTGGTCCTGCTCATGGTCCATGGACCAGTGGCTTGGCCTCAAGGTCTTGGCCTCCACAAGACTAAGGCACCTTCATGGGCCTTCCCATGAGTCGTGGTCAAAACCACTGGCTGTGAAGTGGCTCGTGAAGGTGAGCCACTTTGAGGCAGCCCTTAGGGAGCTACTACCTTGCCTTCACGGACCACACCACGAGCCGTGGTGGTGGTCATGGAATTGGGGAAGCCTTGACCTTTGGCTTTGACTTTGCCCTTTGGACTTGGCTCTTGCCCATTGCCTTGGCTCTTGTTGTCCCACTCTTAGCCCTAGATGGTCTACTAACTACGAGGTATAACATATAGATGTGATGCGCTTCATACCCATAAACATGGATTCATAGACATCTTAGGACACTTAAACTTTGTGCTCTAATACCATTTTTTTCACACCCCAAGCCTACACCCTGGATGTGAGCGATACTTAGAAATTTTGTTGGTCCCAAGCGAACCTTGGCCTGGCTTCCTACCGTGAACAACTTTATGCGGAAGCTTTATAAAATATGATTATCTAAACAATTTAGACATAACAAAATTATCTCAACAACTTTATCTAAAGTCTGAATAATAATAATGATAGTGTTTGAAAATATTGAAAATAAGACTTGACTGACTCGTCTAACTCGTGTATGAAGCCTCTAATGAACCAATTATAGGTATCAAGATAAGACCCACAACTACATGACTATTCTACTAGTAATGACTAATAATCAAATAAATTGAACTAACCAACCTAGAGTCCTCTAGAAGAAAGGAGGTCTTACCAAAAGCTGATGGAAAGAGATTCTATTCAAGCACTTATCAGTCAGACTTGAACAATAATATAATCATCAACACACTTGTCAAATATAAAAGTCAATAAATCATGGAATTCATATCAACATGAAGATCATGTCCTTCAATTTTAGGAGGAAACTAAATTAAAGGTTGAAAATATAGATGAAGAATGTTTATCTCTACAAAGAAAAATTCCTAGACCTTAGAAAAGTTGTCATTGAGGTTCTCTGGTCGAATATTTTAACTTCTGACCAAGATTGGGTGAAAAGAAGGGCTTGAAGTCACGTTACTATTTCACAACCTTTGCTATGGAAAAGAAAATCTTCGCTATAGTGAACCTCCGCGAGATAGGGACCTTTATGATGGAGAATCTCTGCTTTGCAGCGAAGCACTGGCGGCAAGCTAGAAACCCAACTCCCACTTTTTGATTTGTTTCTAAATTTTAACCCATGGGGACTTGTACAAGGGACTTATACAAGGGGACTATGGTCCTAACTATGCGTAACGATGAGACATGTCGTTACAATTTTGGTCTTTGAGGATAATAAATTACTCATCGACAACGCAACAGAGAAACTAAATGAAACCTTCAAAAACTCAAAGTTGATGGATTAGGTTTACATTTTTGACTCATTGATGCTAAAACCACTTGGAGTGTATTGTTTAATGTTGGAAAATCGAGTTTAGGAAAAAAGAAATTGTGAAGTAGAAGTGCAGAAATTTCTTAAGCAATCATTAAACGAAGCTTCGAGCTTTAAGTCTGAATTTTAAGTTATCATAAATAGGCTTTGTTTCGAGTGGGTGATATCTTAAAAGATTCGAAACATCTTAAGTAGTTCACATCTAACATTTGAATTGATTTGGTGAAGACATAAAGATGGAAATGATTGAAAATTAAGATTTGAGGTTGAAAATGCAACCTATTTTTAAATTTTGATGAAATAGACTCATTTTACAACACATTTTTAATTGTAGCCTTTTTATTTTTTATAATTAATGTCCTAGTCCAATTTCAAATAGTCTTTTTGATTTATTGTTAGAGTTAATTTTTTCATGTGTTTTCTTTTTCCGAGCTAACTGAAGAAATGAAAAGAGGAATAAAAAAAACGTAAATAATAAATATATTTAATACAAATTACTATTAAAAAAATTATGCTGAAATCACTTTTCTTGCCACTTCAATTCTTAGGGTGATACTTATTTCTTTTTAAAAATATTTAGGAGGGTACTAAAACCAAGATTTGACCCTAAAACTTTAATTATAAATTGAAATGTTTATTATTTTTTGTTAAAATTTATGTAATAATCAAAATAAATAGTTATTATATTTCAAACAGGAATAGCATACAAGTATTCAAACAAGACATAAAATAAAATATACAAAAGAACCCCATTTGTTCACTTATTTTTTTCATAATAATCATTCTATTTTTGTTTTTGACAAACAATAATTGGGGTAAATACTAAAGAGTAAGTAAATTCAAGGGCATTTAGGCCCTCCCTTAGAGTTCTTCTTGTCCCTATAGCAAGGACACTCATCTTTATGCCCATAAGTTCCAGAAGGAACGCAATGACACTCCTCACAACATATTCCGCAGTACCTCAAGCATCTGTCTTGTCGTCCTGCCTTTGAACACCTAACGTTGCATTTTGAATCACAAAAATCTTCTTGCAAAAAACATAACTCCATCTCATTAATTATAACGATATAATAAAATTTAACTCCAAAAAAAAAAGTGAAAACATTTCACGATCAAATTCCTCCTTGATTTTGACACATACAAGAAAACATTGAAAATAAGGGGTGTATCTTGACTAAATTACTGTTTTCTCTTTCATAAATGTGTAACTAATAATTATATGTCATCTTGGAAGGGTAAGTGTAATAATTTTTTAACAAAATTAATGTGTAAGTTCTTGAATTTTAAATAAATAGAACAATACTTTGGTTAAAGTGATAGATCAAAAGTATTATTAGTAAAAGATAAACATGATTAGTAGATGATCAAGAAATTGTCACATATATTACCTGAACCAGCTATAGTGGGTGGAATGAAGAAACAAGTAAGAACAAGTGTCACCAAAAGCAGAGTTGCAAAACTTAGCTTCATCATTCAAAGAAGAATTATATTTCAAGTGAATAAATTTCAAGTCTGAATATACTACATATTTATAGGGGGAGAAAGGTTGGTAATTAGGGGTGTGTTTGATAGAAACAAAAATTGATTCATTCAATTGTTAGGAATGAATCAATATTGAACAATTATATTTTTTTCTTAAATTGAACACATTATATTTTTTCTTAAATTGAACACATTATATTTTTTCTTAATATTGAACATATTATATTTTTTCTTAAATTGAACACGTTATATTTTTCTTAAATTGAACACGATATATTATTTCTTAAATCAAAAAAATATTTAAAAAAAATAAAATTAAACACATTATATTTTTTTCTTCAAATTGAGCACGTTATATTTTTTCTTAAATTGAACACATTATATTTTTTTTCTTAAACTTAAACACAATACATTTTGGGCAAAAAAACATAAGTATACAAAATTAGCACCTTAATAACCACTATATAACAATAGTTTTAATTTTTCACCAACGTAGCAATAGTTTTCTTTCAAAAATAGAAAAGAATATTAATAAAATTAAGAAAAAACGGAATAGTTGAAATAAAATAAAAAACCGGAAAAGTAGAAAAAAAAAAAAAGGAATAAGAGAGGCGTGAGTACCCACGTTTTTTCTCTCATTTTTTTTTATTTTTTCCAATTTTATTTTATTTACCTTCCGCATTTAATTGAAATTGTTACACATTCTCTCTGAGGTATTTTAACCAAAACAAACTCTCTACCTCCTATGTTCTGAAAGTTTGTTCAATTATGAATATGAACAGTATTTCAATTTTAATTCAACAAAATGGATGATGGGATGCAACATGTACGCGTAAATAAAGCATGACGGAATTGGTGATTGATTTACATATTGGATTTAAAATATTTGGTATTTTTTTTGTGATTGCTATTTAGTGTTCGTACTGTATTTTATGTCATATACAATGTTAAACATCTTCTCATGGTCTACATCTTATGCTAATTCAATTATTATTATTAATTTTTAGTAGTGTTGGTATATGTATATACTTTTAGTTTGTTGGTACATAGACTATGATGATGTATAAAGTGTGGTAACTACAATCTGTATAAAAATCTGGTTGTTATTTTAGTATACAATATGGTGTTTTTATATCAAATGGTATAAATTGGAGGTTGGAAATTAAATTAGTACAATGATTGGTTAGTAACTTGATATATCGTATGATTTGTTTATATCTAATATTTAACATCTTGGTATACATAATGAATTTTGTCATTTAAGTTTGTATAAAAGATTGGTTGTTATTTTTTGTATTCAATATGATTTGTTATTATCAAATGATTAATTTTGTTGACATATAGAATGGGTTTTAAATTCATGAATGTTTAAAAGTTTGGTTTGTATTTTGGGATACAAAAGTTTGTATTTTACGTTGTTGTTGTGAATTTTTTTGGTATTGCGTAAAGTATGTGGTTTTTGGTTGAATTGAGGTATATATATTGAAAGTTTAAAATAATAATGTTGTTTAAATTGGTGATTAGTTAAAGTTGGTGTATTTCATATCAAAATAACAATCAAACTGTTGTATTATCTTAATAGTTATAGTCATTTTATATAGCGACATGATTAGCGTTTTTCTATTAATACATTATAAACTATATATATATATAT
>JAJOOH010011379.1:0-35355 GCA_029582605.1 Solanum gracilifrons | reverse complement strand
TATATATTATCAACCAAAAAAGTTATTCCATAAAAGACAAAAATAATATTTTTTCTATTTACAAAAATAGTTATTTCTCTCACTTTTTCTCCACCTTCCTCAACCCACGACCATCATTAACACCATCTCTATTCTCCTTAAATTTTTTTTCCACCAGGGTCATCATTATCTATTGCCGTGACTTGGCTCTTCAAGTTTTTAAAAATCATAATTAAATTTTTTCTCGAGGTTACCAATATTCTTAACTCTTAATCGTATTTTTTGTATCAATGTTCACGTCCACCATAAATCCTTTTCTCCATTAATAGCAATAAATCACCATTAAAATATCTCAATAGATCACCATATTTGTACACAATTTTACATAACACATTTCAACTAATTTCACAAGGACATTCAACAATCACTTCTCATCACTCAATACTATTAGATCTTTGCCACCTCATGAATTGTAAATAACCCAAAATATGGAAAGAAAAATAGATCTACCATAACAACACATTTTTGTTTCTGATGAAAGAAAATATGAAAAAAAGTAAAGAGAAAAAAGAAATTAGAGAGGATCGGGAAGGGGAGAAAGAAAAAGAAATGGGGTTGGATGGAGAAGAAGGTAATGCTGATTAAAGAGTAATGGGGTGGGTGGGAGGGAAAGAAGAAAGAAGTGAAAAAAAGGAAGTTATATTCAATTTTCTTTTATTTTTTGTCTTTTTTTAAAAAAAATAATATTTTCAGTCTAAATTTTGAGTTCACACTCCTTCTAGGCATGAAATCACGTAGATGCCAACTCAATAATTAAATTTCCACATAAGCTTGGTTAATGATCAGAATGGCTTAAAGTATTGAGTTTCATGGAGTTTATAAGTTCAGTTGACAAAGAGTCAAATATGAGGGTCTAATATATGAACTCATACAAGTATAAGGATACATCAAATCATTTCACCTACTTTAACGCATGATCTCCGCTTTCAACTATGTTTATAATTTTTAACGCAAGGTTCCAATATTATTAATATGTGCTTAGTTTAATGCCCAAAGCTTCAATTTTTAACTCATATCAATTTTAACCATGACAAATCGCAGTGATGAAGATTTTGTGAAGAACGAAGATTATTATGCATATGAAAAATGTGGATCAAAGTTTGTCAAGAAAATCCAATCAAAAGAGGAGATTTGTTAGAGTTTTTCCCTTATTTTGTTACCATATTTGCGAGTCCCTTAGCTTGTAACTTTGGTGATACCTGTGAGGTTTTTTGGATTGCAAATTTCGGGTTTTAAGCCTCAGTTTCGAATAGTGTTTATAAAGCTGATGGAAAATGTATTTGGCTAGTGATTTGATCTAAAGACGATGGAGAATGGTTCCAGCTAGTAGGATTATGCCGATGAGAAATAGTTCCGGTAAGATATTAATTATTGTGACTTGATGCATTTGATGCAAATGCGTGGCTTGCTTATTACTTGAGATTGATGTACTTGTTGTGTGTGATTGAGCTACTGGACTATGAAAATGACTTACTTGATTCGTTTGATTGTCACTATTAAACTATGGAGATTGGGCCTTGTGAGTTGTGTATTGTAGAATTACTAAATTGGGCTGATTTCTGTGTAGGTTTTAGCTTGAGGAGGTACAGTTGGAGTGTAAGGGGTATTCGATTTCTAACTAGATGTTTGTTTACTAGGTTGTTTGCTGGGTACCATGTTGTTGGTACTCACCTCCTGCTTCTACACTTGGGTAGGTTTCGAGCCCGGACTCGTTTGATCTCTTTTTCATTCTTCTGATTTCGTGGCTTGCCAAGGATTTGAAGAGTAAGTTGGTTGTCACTTCAGCGAGCCCTTTCTTTTTCCTTTAAGTTTTGTTCTATTTGAGAAACAAAGATTGAGACTTGTACTTATTTCTTAATTCCGCTTTTATGTGTTTAGTGGTTTGTAAACGTGACAACCAGATTTTGGGGTTTAATAGAAAAATAAGTTTTCCACTTTATCTAGTTCTTGTCTTATTGTTTTGCTGCATTGATTTCGTTTGAATCTAACTTGTCTTTGTGGGAATAGACAAGTGTCATCAAGTTCATTTTTGGGTCATGACAATATCACATCATTAGTCGAAACCATTTCTAATCGGCTTTATATATCTTATCACTAGCCAAAACCATTTTTCATAAGCTTTATATCACATTACTAGCCAATACTATTTCCACTACAAGAAATATGATTTATAGTGACAACCTTTTGTGGTGATCATTTAGTAACTGCTAAATCAGGGTTTTTAGTGGCAACCCAAAAAATAGCTCCAAAAGATGATAGTTTTGGTGGCAAACTCATAAGTTGCCACATAAACTAATATATTAGTGGCGACTATTTTTAAGTCGTCACTAATATGGGGAGCTTTATTTAGTAATATATATCTGAATTTTTTGTTACTGGCAACAAAGAAAAAGTCCCCAAAAGATCAATTCCAGCAATTGTTACTAATTTTTTTGTTTGATATTGTAATGTTATTTTTTGTACATTTAAAATTTTATTAACTTTTGTAGATATGCTTTTATTTTTGATATTTCATTAGAGATAAATAACTACAAAAATATTTTAAGTAAATTATTACTATATTGAAGCGATCAGAAGCAGACAATTGTCGTGGACTTGCTTACTTCTAGTAGAGAGCCTAATTGTAATTTTTGTACTTTCTCCATTTTAATTTGATTGTTTTATTATTTTTTTAATCTATTATATATATATATATATATATATATATATATATATTAAATTATTTAAAAGACATAAAAATTTGGTTGACTCTCAAAATTCTATTGTGCCACATAAATTGGAACAGAGAAAATAACAAATATTATTTGAAAATGAAGTAAAATTACTATAAATTTTGAATAATTTTTTTATTCAATATAAATTTAAATAATTAACAACTTAAAATATTTTAATGATATGCAAAAAAATTGTTTGGTTCTCTAAATTATATAATGCTACTTAAATTGAGGCATACGAACTAACATATATTACGTATAAAGTACTAAAAAGCATAATAACTAACAACTTAAAATATTAAAAAAATTATACAAAAACGTTGATTGACACTCTAAATTTCATTAGTGTGCCACATAAATTGAGATTGAGGAGAGTAACTTGTGTTATCTGGAAACTAAAATAAATTTCAATAATTAATAACTTAAAATATTTTAAAATAATAAAAAATTAAACAGAATCCTATATCTAGTATTTTACAGAAGTATTTATTGTCACTCCCCGAGCCTACACCCTGGACGTAACTGACACTCGAGAGCCATTTTTGATCCCCAAGCAAACCCTTGGCATGACTACATGACTTACATGACACTAAACAATATATGGAAGCTTAAAATAGGTGAACACTTAGATATTCAAAGGAAATCTTAAAACATAGTATTTTCAAAATACTTAACATGAGTTGTAAAATAACAAAAAATTATGAGAAAACAATGGAAAACATTTAATACCATCGGTCCATGAAGCCTCTGTCACGCCCCGAGCCTACACCCTGGGTGCGACTGACACTCGAGAACCATTGTTGGCCCCAAGCGAACCTTTGACATGTCTCAACTCTCATCGAAATACTTACTTAACATAGAATAATCTCAAAATATAAACCACAATAATAAACTCAGAATGTTTTAAAAGGACATTCAATTGGCCAAAGAGGCAACTCAAGTCTTTAAACATTTATAACTGAAAATGGAAAAGACTCATGAACTACTGTCTATCTATCTATGAAGCCTCTCGTACTATGAGGGATGTATGGACAAGAACCCCGATCATCCTAACTAACGAAACTAAATGAAGATAAATAAGGGGTCCTTCGGAATCAATGAGGCTCACCAAATAACTCTGGAACTTAACTGGATCAACGAAACGCTCGTTGATGATCCTGGTTAGTTGTATCTGCATCATAAACAATGCAGGCCAAATGGTGTCAGTACATTGAATGTACGAGCATGCAAGGGGAAATCTAAAACATGACATAATCTTGAACTGGAATTGAAGAAACAACTTACCTCGTCTCAACTCAACTCAACCTCAACTTATTTCAATATAAAATCAATAACAATAATGCTATATAAAGGAAATCTTTTAAACGGTAGATAACAACTCAATGTATTGGAAAATACAATATAACTCAATTTGTATGTAAAAATACAAAATAAACTCGATTTGGGAGATTCTCTAACCGACAACCATCACTATGAGCTGTGTGATGATAAAGTGTCTCGCCCACGCTGCCTGAACTGTCATATACTTTGCTGGTGTATAGAACTCCTCAGCTAAGTGGATCCACAAAGCTATGCTTAAAAAGCACTAAGGAATCATCTAAAAAATATGACCCTTTCTACCCGCGTTGGCTACATGGTTTATGGGGTCTATGAGTTGTTTGAACTCTCCCCCATTTCGGTCCTCAATACTACTCCCAAAATATAACTTAGCTCATATGTTTTTTTTAAAAAACACTTTCTGATTATATGAGTAGTTAGATAAGTCGTTAAGGAATCCGTACGACTTTATGGAATTGAATTCGGGTGAGTAGAACTCCCGAAATCGATCTTAGCATGAATGATATTTTCTGAGCGTTGTTGGTTAAAATTGTATTGTGAAATAAGGGTCTTGGAATTATTAAAATAGCTCATTGTTTCGTGCAAGCCGCTTTGGCGGTGCCGCTGTAGCGGGGTGAGGACCGTTGTGGCAGGCCAGACGCGACTTAAAGTCATGAATAAACCCCAAAATGAATTTATTTAGCACTTTTCGGTTTTTAGAGCTAAGGAACGAACCTCAGGCCATTCTTGATAGTTTTCCACCATTCTTGAGGCTAAAGGTAAGATTTTAACTCCCCGAATTCATTTTTTGATCTGTAGAAAGTAATCTACTGGGTAATTATTGATGGGGGAAGGTTTTGATCTAGAATTTATGATGGGAAACAACCCTAATTGGGAGAATTGGGATCATGGGTTTGATCTAGGGTTTATAGAATTGTTAGTAATTTGGGTAAATAGTAATTGTTTATTGATTCCCGTGTTATTATGATTGTTTGTAGACCAAGAACAAGAAGAACGAATCCGGAAAGGGAATGATCAAGTTTCTTAGGGTTTTAAACTTGTTTCGAGGTAGGTTTCTATGATTGTGTGATGTATGTTTGTCTTGCTTCATTATTATACATGTATGTATACGAATGTTGCGTTATTGATCACACTTGTTATAAACGAGATAAATGAATGATGAATGCCATGAATCATGACTTATTGTATGAACTTGAGAAGATACTTGTGATTGTGATTGTGGTGTGATGAATGGATCAGTTGCCACATTTAGTCACAACTAATTGGGATAGGGGATAGCCGCGTGATCCTACCATTACACTGTTGTTGTGTACTGATACTGGACTTGCTCTTATTTTTGTTGAGTACAGGGCATCTCCGGTGGCTATTGACAGACCTCTTTTAGAAGATCAGTGATCGTTCGAATTCAAGAGTGAGCCAATTCTTCCGGGCTGCTATGGGTTCTCTTTCGTCTATGTCCATCATTTTGGACTTAGACTTTTCTAGTTAGTTATTAGCTCATTAGTTTGGGGTTGTATCCCTTCTTGTTTAGACTTGTTGAACTTTAGATGTTTTGGTACATTGACTTTCAGGTTCTAGGTGTTACTTCCGCATTTGTTTTAGTTGATAGACTATTAGTTGGAGTTTATGGGAAGTCCCTATTTATTTCCTTAGTATTTAACTTGCTTCCGTAACTCAAATGCTTAGTATTCTGATTAAGTTGGTTAGCTAATTAGTACAAATGGTTCTTCCACCGGAGGGTTAGTGTGTGTGCCAATCACGACAGTCGGGGTCGTGACAATACTACTCCCAAAATATTTGATATAACTTTATGCTCAATTTACCCCTTTGAAAGAAGTGGCTTGATACTTGTTTTATTTTTCTTTTCTCTAACATGTGTAGCTTAGCTTTGATAAAGGAATATAAGATGTACTCAATAAACAAAATCAAGAATTTCAACCGGTTCTTCCTCATACAAAAGGTCTTTTTTAACAAAACTGAGTCTCACTTTATGATATAATCACCATCTCCAAATCAACCAATTGAATACTTACAAATCCTTTCATATAATGCCTCAATGAAGTCATCACAATACTTGAGTGATAATTATTATTTTATGTACACTTAACTAACAACAAAGCTATTCCCAATAACCACCAAAGTTGATCGTACACATGTCTGCAACATGTTATCAAGGACTTTGACACAAACTTCAAGACGAATCCTTTCTCATATAACCATGATAAAATTCTAAATCAATACTCACTACAATTAGAGGTGGACCTGAACCAACCAACACACACTCATAATACTTAAACAATCATAGTTCTTATCAACATCTCATTCTCACAACATAAATTTCCATGAGCTTAAGTTATAAAAAATTGATCTTTAGACATCAGATACTCATCGAGGGATATGTCCAAGCATACAAACCCTCCAACAACACTATCCAAATATTAGATTTAGTAATTGTAGATTACCTCTTAAGAACAGTAGAATTGGATCTAATGATCCCCACATTCAATCACACATAATCGATACATGACCTTGACGACTAGCTGAATATTAAGATTCTTGGACAACCATAAATACGCATGGTAGCTCTTCCATAAACTCTCACAAGCAAGGTGGTACATGTAAACCCACTAAATACTTTAACAACTCCAAAACAACACCACATAAGTCATTTGAAAGAACCACGTCTTCCCAAATCATCCTACTTAACCAAGAGAACATTGTAGGATCGGTAGACCTGATCCACCACTAGAGATCTACCCACAAAATGAAAACACGTGTGAGCATAGCTACTGCATCACACTCACAACCATGTACAAAATTAAATAAATGGTCACATAAGAATTTATCAAATAACACGAAAGGTTTTCCTCTAAAGAGTCAATACCAGCCATTTCCATTCACTTGATTCCACATACTCTTCACATCCTTCCACTGAAGCCCACACTCTCAATACTAACAACTATCATATCCACTCAGACCATTTACCTTAGTCTAAACCAACATTTTTTTAATTGAAAACCTTTCTTAGGTACTTTAACAATCAACAATAATCAACTTTACGACACAACCCAGGTGTAAGTCCTTTTAGATGCTCAATACCTGATACAATCGATCATTCCTCATCTTACAAATTCATACCTTGACAAAATATATCACCATGAATGTAAACTTTCAATGAAAAATTTGAATTGTAAACTCAACCGTATAACACAATCCCCTTATCTATCAACATTGGCCTATACCTCAAAGATTTTTATGAATTCATGGATCTTCGCTTATCATGGATCGCATCTCCCTAAATCTCACAATATCATTCGCTAACAATTCAATTGTACTCATTACTAAACTCAAAACAAAACAAAGCAGTTATCATCACACTCGAACTAATGTTTGTACCCTCCTTTCTCACATCTTTTCCAATAGTTTTTAACTAATATGACGGACTTGTGACACTATTACCATAGTCACAGCAAAACAAATGAAATCACGCATTTCTGAACCCAGTTATCTACCCCTCTGAAGATACCTCTTTAGCGTTTGCAATCAAATACAATATTTTTGCTCTCGCCTTTCTCTAAAGGTTGTACTACATCCCCCTATTTTTCTTCATTATGACTCTAGCTCTTTCAAATTCTATTCTAGTGGTATTCCACCATCTCTTAAAACTTTCAATACACCACGTTACTCACCCAATATTAGAAAACCACGACCTAAGATACTCGCAAGTCGTACTTACTATACAAAATTTGCTTAACCAACAATCTTATTATATAATTGCATTCCATCACAATCCATCACGAACTCATACTACCATTACACTCAGTTAGCCCTGGCTATCACTACAAGTCAATCTTTTCATCACCATGACACCTCAAACTCAGGTATACCCATCAAATTCAAAAGGACTGGCCTAATTTTTATACACACTTTCTTACTAAAATACTTCAATTACCTGCACCCAAGTATACTCATTGAGCCTTTCTTTATCCATAAGCTTGTCATTCCGGTATCAATCCACTCCTTTATGGCTTAAGATACAATCATCAGTCCTCACACCACCATCATTCTTCTTAAGAAACAAGACAAGAGCACCCCACGTGGAAACAAAAAGACGATAAAACCTTTATCAAGAAGCTCTTGGATTTGAGCTTTAAACTCTTTTAATTATACTAGAGCCATGCAATAAGGAAGAATGGAGATGGGGCGAGGGCCAGTTTCCGAATCAATGCAAAAATTTATATCTCTATCCGGGGGCATACCAGTCAAATTAGTAGGAAACAATCCTCTAATTTCAGACAATACAAGAATAGACATCAATAGAGGGAGACTCAACCTCAATATCCCGAACATGAGCCAAATAAGCCAAACAACCCTGCCCCACTAGTTTCCTACTCTGCAAAAAAGATACGACCTTAGTTGACTTAGGCTTGTACCCCCTTCCCACTCTAACATTTCCCTACCCGGGATCTCTAGAGTTACCGACTTAGCATTACCATTAAGCACAACATAATAGGGGGACAACCAAGTCATGCCTAAGATTATATCAAGTCAATCATATCCAACATAACCAAATCAACCCAAGTCTGAAAATCCATAAACACAACAGGATAAACACGATATACAAGGGTGACTATGACTGACTCATCAACTGGATAGAAACATGGATTGGGGCATCAAGTACATCACAAATCATATCAAATCCTAAGGCAAACTGAACAGACAGATAAGAATAAGTAGAACCTAGATCAAACAACATATTAGCCATCCGATCACAACAATAATAGTACTTGTGATCACTGCATCAGACCCTCAACCTCGGTCTTGCCCAAAAAGGCATAAAATTGACCCCTGTCATCTTGACGGGCAACCTTATTGCTTGGCTGCGCTGCTCCTCTACTTGCATTACCATTTCTCCGGCCTCCACAACCTCACTTATTTCCTCCTCATATGCCTAGGTTCTCCATAATTTTAACACACTTTATAACTTAACCAAGTAAACATCGCTGCTATTGGAGCAGTCGTATCCTAACCCTCTTTGTTATACAATCAATCCAGGAAGTCATAGTATAACTTCTAACCTCAATTGGCATAATTTAATATCATCATTCGCTAAACAACCCATACATATTATAACAACAATACTAAATGCATTTTCCAAAGTAATGGTGTTCATTATCTAGTTGTCTCTTACCAATTTTTTTTGAATGTTGTCACATATATGCTTGAATCTGCAAATCTGACCTTAATCCCTTCACAAAACGACGAATAGTAGCTAGCAAGTTCCCTAAATCTCCTAATTTCAGTCACTGAACTAGGTCGGACCCAATTCCTGACTGCTTCAATCTTTTGGGGATCTACCATTACCCCTTCCCTTGAAACTACATTCCCCAAAAAGGCAACCGAAGTCAACCAAAATTCACACTTAGAAAATTTTGCATACAACTTTTGTTTCACAAGAACATATGGTCGGCATACTCTTCCTCACTTTTTGAATAACCCAAAATGTCATCAATAAATACTATAACAAACGAATCAAAAATTGGTTTGAACACACCATTCATCAAACTGCAGGCGCATTTGTCAACCCAAACGACATAACTAGAAACTCATAGTTCCCATAGAGGGTCCTAAATGCCATTTTTGTGTATATCCTCAGGCCTAATCTTCAATTGGTGATAGCCAGACCTTAGATCAATCTTAGAGAAAACTGATGCCCCCTGCAACTTGATTGAAAAATCATCTTTCTGAGGCTGTGGATACTTGTTCCAAATGGTGACCCTCTTCAAATGTCGATAATCTATACACATCCCCTCTTGCTAGTGATGGTGTTACAACTTTTGTTGCTCTAGTTCAGACCATAGAGTGAAGGAGGAAATATACCAATTTGTATCACCTAGATACCAATTAGATTCAAGTCAAGCACGAAGGAGTAGAAATAAGTGAGTTTTTCCTAAAGTCTTATAGCCTCTCGAAGAAAAGTACATACGTCTTCATTCGTTCCGTAAGACTCTACTTGACTCGTTTTGATACAATGAGATCAACGAACCTAGGGCTCTAATACCAACTTTGTCACGATTCAGACCGTCGTGAGTGACACCCACACTAACCCTCCGGTGGGAGAACCATAACTACTAACCAACTAACCTCAAAACTAAGCATTTAATAATATAGAAACAGGTTTAAATGCAGAAAAACTGAAGTTCCGATAAACTTCCAACATCTAACAACGAATTGAGGAAATAACTAGAACCTGAAAGTCAATGTACCAAAACTCTAACCAGAGTCAATGTACCAAAACTCTAACCAACAAGTCTAAGAGAATGGGTATAACCCAACTAAACAAGAGAATAACTGATGAACTAATCTAAGTCCTAACAAAATGGACTGAGCAAAAAGAGAACTCATGGCAGCCTAGAAGAACTAGCTCACCCTTGAATTAGAATCGATCACTGATCTTCTAAGCGAGGTCTGTCAATAGCCGCCTGAAGATGCCTTGTACTCAACAAAGAAAGAGCAAGTGTAGTATCAGTACACAACCACAGTGTACTGATAGGATCACACGACTATCCCACTAAGTGCAATATAAGCAAGTAAATACAACATTATAAACATGCCTATACCGAACATGTACAATATCGATTATCACATTCTCAACAATATGCCTTTACAAGAAGTCATTAGTCTTCTCATGGAACCCATACTCAAATAGTTAGTATACCGGATAGTGGCACCCGTTCTAAGTTAGTGTGTCGGTTCGTGACACCCGATCCAAGTTTATGCTGGTACGTGGCAACCAATCCCAGTTAGTTTGTCAGTACGTGGCAACTGATCCCAGATAGTATGCCGATACGTGGCATCCAATCCCATCAACATACCACAATCACAATGTATGTTCTCAAAAATCATATAATCAAGAGGTGATTCATGGCATATAGTTGTTCGTTCATACTCATTTACAGTTAGTGTGATCAATGATGCAACATCTGCATACATACATGCCATATAATGAAGTAAGAACAAACATATATCACACATTAATGAAATCACAACCATCACCTACCTCGAAACCAAGCTTGAATCCCCCTAAGGCACTTGACTCTTCCCTTTTTGGATTCTTTCCGCTTGTTCGTGGTCTAAAAACAACATATAACACAAGGATCAATAAACGAGGCCTAATTACCTAGATTATAATCAACATTATCAACCCTAGGCCAAACCCATGATCCCAATACCCAACTTAGAGCTTTTTCCACCATTAACTTCAAGACAAAACCCTCCCCCATGATAATTACCCATGAATTTACGTTCTATGGATCCAAAAATGGATTAGGGGAGTAAAATCCTTACCTTTAGCAGCAAAAGTCATGGCAAACCTTCATGAAATAACACTGGGTCGTCCCTTAGTTGTCAAGAATGAAACTTGCAGAAAAATAACGTATTTAGGTTTTAATACCAACTTAATTCGTGATTGGCCCGCTACGGCGGACCCCATCCTGCCACAACGGCCCGCCCTGGTGGGAATTATCCCGCCCTAGTGGCTTGCACAAAAACAGAGAGTTAAATTCAAAGTTTCAATCCCCCATTTCGCAACACACCTTCAACCCATGACACTTAGAAAATATTCATTCATGCTAAGATCAGTTTTAAGAGTTCTACTCGCCTGAATTTGATTCCGTAAAGTCATACGGGTTTCTTAACGTCTTAGCTATCCACTCCTGTAATCAAATTCATAATTAGATCTCTCATTCGTTACCAGATTTACCTAGACCTTACTGACTCTGATTTCGTCCAAATCTAGACTAGGTTAGAAAATTTCAAGTTCCAATTCTTTCCCCATTGGCTTTTCCCTAACGAGGGAATCGGGTCGTTACAAATTTGCCCTTTAATCTTGTGGCCTTAAACATGTTACGTGGAAAACTGAAATTAAAATGTTACCAAAAAAAAGAAAGAGGTCATTCTTTTTGAAACTGACTAAAATGGAAAGAAGATCATTCTTTTTTAACGAATGAAGTACTATTTTGTACTTGACTAAATTTCAAATTAACTTGTCTTCTTACCAAACAAATGAATCCTAAGATTAGGATTGCTACCCTTTTTCAACTCCTTAACGGGCTTAGAATCACAGCTGGCTAGACACACGGGCTCCATAAAAATACGTATTGAATCTTGACATACCCTTTGTTCGGGTAAAAGGATAGATCATTCCATACAATCATAAAACTATATAAAAATTTGTATATATTTCGATTCAAATTTATTCCTTGATTCAGATGCTAAATTAGATTGAAGTTGACCGCGCGGATTACCGCTAGTCTTCAGAGATCCTGAAAATATGGTATCAGAGCTTTCTAAAAGAAATATCATTTCTTTTTTAGGTATCTTTTCATAAGATTTGATATCATCATTATCTTCTTTTGCCATCGAAGAAAAAGTATCACTTTGCTTTTGAGATAAATATGCCTGCAATTATGCATATAACAGACTGTTTTCTGGAATATCTTCCAGATGTATTGAAGATGAAGACTCACTTTGAGTGAGTTTTGAATTTATCAAACTCTTTCTTCCCATTTGTATAACTGGGAAGTTAGAAGAGGATCCGTAGGACGATCCTGGGGATGATCTTCCGCTTGTATTATTACTTTTACTTCTGCCCTTGGTAATCCAAGGAGGGTCCATTTTGCAAACATAACGCTTTGCTTTATTCGGATATATCATAATAGTCACTGTAATAATTATCACTATCAATATTAAGTAAATCAACATCTTCTTCATAATCATATATAGAGAAATCTTCTCTAATAATATCATTAATAATTTTCATATTATAAATTCCTGCAAGTCTTTATTACGAGGAATTACCTTTAAAATTGTAATTAATGTTTTTTTATCAAAAAAAATTGTATAAAAACTCATTACGAATTTAAATATTCTCGAGACAGAAAATCCGGAAGAGAGTTATCAATTTCCTTTTTATATTGAATCTCGAAATCAAAAGGAGCTAATTGGGCCTGCCACTTAGCAAATAACAATTTTGAAGCAACATGTTTAAAATCTTTGTTATATATTTTTATGATTGTATGGAAGGATCTATCATTTTACCCGAGCAAGGGGCCTGTCAAGATTTAATACGTATTTTTATTGAGCCCATGTGTTTAGCAGTTCTAACCGGGTATAGACGCCCTTTTTCAACTCCTTAACGGGCTTAGAACAACGGCTGGCTAGACGAAGTCACAAAGACAAAGCCAATAAAAATAGTATCGAATCTGACTGTACCACCATCTTGGAACCAAATAAAGAAACCATATATAAATTTATTTATATTTTGATATAGTCTAAATCTTTCATAGTGAATATAAAAGAGAAGTTAGTTATCCGACATAAATATGAATCTTTTAGCCGAACATAATCACAGCTTAGATCGGAGAAATACTAAAAGAAGAAGTTAAAAAAGAAAAATATTACCTTATAGAGATGGCCGAATGCAAGGCCTATGAGTAAACTATACAAATTTTATTAACTTCCGACAGCATCAATAATAATTAATTTTGAATTACCCATATCAGAAGAGAAATGTAAATTCAAATCATAAGTATTGTAAATATATGTCTTAACTTCTAAGTTATTAACCCATCTATAAACAAAAGACATGTATTTATACATTTAGTAAGATTTTAATTTTAATATACTTTTTTTTTATCCTTAATAAAATGATTTATAATCACACAAATATTTATGACTTATTTTAAATTATAAGTTTTAAAAATTATCTCACTATTCTTAAACTTTATACCGAATCAAACTAAGCATATATAAATTGAGACATTAAACATTATGCCGAGTCAAACTAATTTACCAATTTCAGAGAGAGAAATAACAATAAGTGATTTCTCCCAGATGCAATTATGGAGTCCTCACATTTATTGATATTTAAATCCGACAAATGAAACGTCAATTTGTACAACGTCTGCAATGAACATTGTCCTTATGGTATAGATTGGAAAAGTATGACTATGATACACACGTGATTAAAGTGATACACACGTGATTTTTTATCGTATTTGAATTTTATTTTTCTTTTGTTCGCTAAAAGGAAAAAATATAATTTTTTTCATATTTGAGTATTTTTTCTTTATCAAAAAAGTTTGAAACACCATAAATTTAAATTCATCTTCTCATATTAAGAATACAAAAAACAATAGAATCAACAATATTTTTTTATTAGTTTTTAAATATGTAGGTCAATTGGCCAAAACATATACTTAATAATATTAAGTTCTTTTAATATAGTTTTATGTGAAGATTTGTGTCAAATTATATGTGGAGAAAAATTTCAAACTATATTCTCAACAATCCTGCTACTTCATCTTTCAATTCGAGTTTACTTTAATACATGAACTCAAACTTTCAACCCTGCTAACTTTTAATGCTTGAGCTCCAATTTTCAACTCACGTATATTACTTTTAAGGTAAAATGGTCTGATAGACTCTTGTACTTGTATGCGTTTGTTTTCTGAACACTTCTACTTGACTCTTTGCCAATTGAACCCTTAAACCCAATTAAAATGAGACTTTTAAACCCCTCCAACCATGTGTGTAGTTCACTCTCCATTATATAAATGACATGCCATATTCACATAAGATATAATAATGTCATATCATAATTTTTATAACAATTTTTAATTATAAACCAAAAAGATAAAAATAATATTTTTCTATTTACAAAAATAAAATAAAATAGTTATTTCTCTCATCTTTCCTCCACCTCCCTCAACCCACAACCTCCATTAACACCATCTCCATTCTCCTTAATTTTTTTCTTCTTCATGGTCGTCATTATCCATAGTGTGACTAGGCTCTTCAAGTCCTTAAAAATCATAATTCAATTTTTTCTCAAAGTTCCCATCATTCGTAACTCTTAATCGCATTTTTTTTTGTCAATGTTACATCCACCATAGATTTCTTTTCTCCATTAATGCCAATAAACCACCATTAAAATATCTCAATAGATCACAATATTAGTACACAATTTTATATAACACATATCACCTAATTTCACAAAGATATTATATTCAACAAACACTTTTCGTCCTTACCGATCCGAGCATGAATCCACAAATGTTGACCAAAGTCAACATAATTGCTAAAATTTCACACATTTTCAACTTAGGGCCTCAAATTCGGAAAAAAATTTCGAATCTCAAACCAACAACTCTCATAGACCAATTCCCATTTTTTGGGACTGATGGAATCAAAGGAATGTCATTGTAACATCTCGCAAATTGAAATAACTAGGAAGGGGTTAATAATTGAAAATAGTCATTTTTGGAAAGAATGAAAATCTGAAAATTTTGTTAAGTTAGAATAAGTTGAGTTTTGGTCAAATTTAAACGGCCATAACTCCTAGTTCATTATGAGTTAGGTGTACTTCCAGATATGGTAGGAAATCTCTTGGAATAATATTTCCAACGCCGCCGAGTTTGCGTGATTCCGAGTTCATATGAGTGAGATATGCCCTTTGAAAGTTGGGCTGTTTGAAAAGTCTAATCCGGATTTTGAAAGGGTATTTTAGTCTTTTCCTTACCAATTGTTTTAATTCGTTTTTAGGAGTTTAATTGGGGTAAAGTCAGATTTTAGTCAGTTTAGAAAAGTTGAAGTTCACGCTAGGGCTTGGAGAAAAGAGAAAAGAGGAGAAAGGAGAGGAGAAATCAAGAACGTTCAAGTTTAGCTTGTGGATTTCGTCAAGGGGTGATCCCTACGAGGTATGTGAGATCACATAGCATTGGGTTAGTTCACCCACACTCCAAGCATGATTCAATTCAGCAAAGTTATATTGATTTGAAAGTAAATCCTTTGAGTTCTTGATGAAATTCGTTTGAATTCTTGTGGGTTGTGTTGTTGAAGTTTTCTTGAGATTTGATTCATGTTTTCGGGTGTAATTTCGAGTTGAATCTGGTATATATTGAAGATATAATCGATTTTAAGTGTTTGAGGAAAGAACTAAGATGAAATAGGGGGTTTAGAGTCAGGGCCAGCTCTTGCCTTTGTAAAATAAGGCTTATGCCTTAGGCCCCCAAATTATTATCAAGAATAAATTATGTGTTAAATTTTTATAGAAAAAATTGATTAATTATGATAAAAAAAAGATATTATTTTACCCATTTTAACATCTTTAATACTTTGTTAAAATTAAGAATTAATAGTGAAAAGTGTTGAACAAAGTGAATTACAAATTCTTTTTTATTTCTTTTTAAATTCTAGTTTCAAACATTACAACAGGCATATTAAAATGATGTATACCAAGTCATCAACTTCTTAAATCAGATTCTATGGTTCTAACTCTTATCTTTGTTTAATATTTGCCAACTTATTACTTATAAAATTATGCTAACAATTCATATTGCCTCATTGAAAGAATATTTTTCAATGTTGAGCTGATAAAATCTTACCTAAAATCAATAACTGAAAAAACAATATTAAATACTAATAATTTTCATCTAAATGGCGTAAGAAAAATAAATTTTGAATAAATATGTATACGAAGTTTGTTTATATTTTAGGCCTCAAATTGAAATTTCGCTTTAGGCCCCCAATTACGTTGAGCCGCCCCTGTTTAGAGTGGAAAAACGAGCAAAAAAAATTGGAAATTTTCTGGGCAAGGGGTTGGGGTGCCGCGCCTCTCAGGGCCAATATCAGGAGGGACAAAACGATAATTTTATGAAATTTTTCAAAAATGATCAACCAGAGCATTACAATTAGGTATACTTGAATCTGACTCTATATATATATATTAAACTAAGAGCCTATGTATTTGATAAAGTGTACATGTATCTAAGTTAAAATTATATAACCATTATAAATTTCTCAGAAATCTTTTAGGAATGTCTCAATTACATAGTGAGATGGCCTGTGTTGAACCAGAAAGTCGAAATCATTTGAGAACCATTTTGAGGAAGAATAGGCGTAAAGTTTGTTGAGTCTCAAAAAAATTAAAACATTTTTGAGATACAAACATAAAATACACCAATGGTAATTTCTTCAATTCGAAAATAGAAAATTCAAATCGAAATTCTCATATATTCGATTCAAATGGCCTATATGTCCACCCTCACTACTATTAATGCATAATGCATTTATTACAAGAAAATTAAATTTGCAATTGGTCAACGCCAATCAATTTTATTGGAACATAAAAAAGATACTTGAAATTTCTACATCTTCCAATAAGAATCACTTTTTAGGGCAAAGCACCTTTTCAGCAAAAGTTGGCAAAGCAAAAGCAGCAGCATGAACCTGTTAATCAATTAAGAAATAAAGTGGTATTTTATATATATATATTTAAAATTTTAATTCAAAAGGAAAAAAATGTATAGTACCTTTGAGTTATAGTACTTCAAAGGTGATTCAGAATTTGTAGAGATGATATCTACATCAACTTTGTTTATAGGATTTATGAAATCAACTGGAGGCCCTTCAGTAGAGCAAATAACAAAACCAATAGCCCCACTGCAAATATTATATATTAGAATTATTGTTTATATAATTCGAAGCACGATTATAAGGAAATAAGAGAACAAAAAAAGGTACAAAGCAAATATATCAATAAATATTAATAAATATCAAATAAAAAAGTGATTTCTAAATATGATTACGAATAAGGAGGGAGGCTGGCCTTGTGCTTTCCCCACATGAAATGTTACAACAACTCTCTTGCTTATCTTCTAAACTTCTACCCAATTCCTTGACTGTCTTATATTCCTATATAGGGTTATGTCCTCAATAAACAAAAGTTGTGGCATATCCTGTCTAATCATTTGTTTCTAGTTCTTCTTCGACCTACCTTTACCTGTCCTAACTTTTATTATCGCCAACATTTCATACCATCTTATGGGTGCATCCACACAACTTCTTTTCACATATCTGAACCATATCAATTTCGCTTCATTCATCTTGTCAGCAATAGAGACCACTCTCACCTTATCCCATATAATTTCATTTCTGATAAACTGATCGTCTGATTCAACCTGACCATTTAGCTACTACAAAATCATCTTTTCTTTAAAAGAAATATGCTATCTTTAACAACAACATCAATGCTCCCTCCGTCCCATAATACTCCCTTTGTTGAATAATATTTGTCTACTATTGATTTTACACACTTCTTAAGAAACTATAAATAGAAGGGTAATTTTACACAATATCTTGAATAATGTAATAGGAAAATGATTATAATTAATAATGAGGGTAAAGTAGAAACTAAATATAAAATTATTCATTGATTTCATAAAGTGGACAAGTATTGTTGGACATCCCAAAATAGTATAGTGGACAACTATTATTGGATGGAGGGAGTAGTTGATTATTCCCTCTATCCCTAATTACTTGTCGACATTTCCTTTTTTAGTTGTCTCTAGTTACTTGTCCATTTTGACAAATCAAGAAAGGACAATTTTTTTTACCTTTTATATTCTCAATTAATTACTTTGAAAAAGGTAGAACTTTTTGAAAATCTTAAATTTTTAAGTTATCCACTTTATAATTAATAAGGGTGAAATGGTAAACTCACTATGTCAATTATTGTTTTCTTAATAGGAGTGTCAATTCAAAAATGGACAAGTAATTAGGGACAAGGGAGTACCACGTTAGAAATATGTCCTAAATTACAAGTTGATCACTTAATATATCAAGATAAAATTAATTAAAAATTTTCCATTTTACCCCTACAGTTAATACTCGTTTGAAGCCTAAACAAATTTAAAAGTTCCTTTTTCCAAGAGTCATTAATTACTACTATGTATCTATTCTAATGATATTTCTTGACATGTCTTATGCTATTAAGCATATTTTCTCATAAATTATCTTGATGTCATTAATATAGATAAAAATAAAAAGTGATCAACTAATAAAAGATGAGTGGAGTAATGATGATGATGATGATGATGATGATGATGATGATGATGATGATAAGATTACCTTGGGAAGGAAGGAACATTAGTCCATGCATAGTTGACAGAGCCTTTGAAGAATTTGTTGCAATCCTCAACAAGTTTTTTGATAACATCCAAGAAAAGCCATGCACTTTCGCCTTGAGTTATGTAAACTCCTCCTGGCCTTAAGGCTTTTGAAACTGCTTCAAAGAAGGGCTTTTCAAAGAAAAATTGTGATGGTCCTGCATCCATACATGCATTTTTAATTTTACGATTTATTCAGGTCTTTAATTTTTGTCCTTAGCAGTCAAACTCATTCCTTTAAGGGATAACTTGTGAAATATATACATTATAATACAAAAATATAAATTTATATCTCGAGATATTACCAACAGGATCAGAAGAATCTACTATAATGGCATCATATGTTCCCGGAGTAGCGTTCTTCACAAATGCATTTCCTACAAATATCATTATAGAAAATATGTATCCAAAAGTTAATATATATATATTTTTCATCCTAAATATTATTAATTCTAATTAAATTATTTGAGTGGCAATATTATATGTAATTAATGATCTATAAAAAAATCTTGTTAGGAGTATACCATCTTCTATATAAAGTGTTGCACGTGGATCCTCGTATCCCTTAGCTATTTCAGGAAGATATTTCCTTGAAACCTATAGTTTATTAAAAAACAATAATTTAGGAACAAAAATTAAAAATCCAAACTAATAAAGTTTAGAGGCGGAGCTATGTGGGGGTTCGTGGGTTCGGACGAACCCAATAACTTTTCCGTAGACTCTATATTTGTATTAGAAATTTAAATAAATATATATGCATATTAACTTGTGAACCCGTAAAAAGATTGATTGAAGGTTCAATGCTTAGGAAGGGACCGTAGAAATATTTTTCACGCTAGACTTGTGGGTTCGAACCCCCTCTCTTTTTTTTTAAAAAAAAAAGGAAATTTAGAACCCTTAACTCTTAATGTTGTCTTTTTTTTGAAATTTAAAACCCCAAACTTTTAATCCTGGCTCCACCTCTGATTAAGTCTATAACTAAAAATACTTACATCAATAACCATCTCATCAATCTCGACCAAGTCAACTTTCTCAACAGATGAATAACGTAAGACTTCCCTCAAAGTAAAACCCATTCCTCCTCCAATAATCAGAACCTAAAAAATATCAAACAAAAATATCAGTACGTGAATTTAAATTTAGTCGGACTCTAATATAAATATCGAGCACAAAAATAAAAAGAAAGTTACCTTCTTTGGGTTAGGAATAGAAGCAAGTGGGAGATGGACAACCATTTCAACATAAGAACATACATCCCTCTCTGTATGTTGAATTATCTCATCCAAAACTATAACTTTTCCATAAGTTGATGACTGCCATATTAATTGATTAATTAATAATAGCCAAAATATTATTAATTAATTAAAAATATGTTACATATATAATTAATTACCTGAAAGACCATAATATCCTGGTACTTTGATTTCCCCTTGAATAACATCTTTTCTATCTTATGGGAGATCATTTCTCCTACATAATTCCCAATTAAAAAAATGTCATTAGATTAGAAAAAAAGAAACTATTAACAGTTTTTATTTTGGACTTAAATGTCATAATATATATGCAATGATACTATAGAAAATAATTTACACTATCATGAAGTAAACATGTGCTAGTTATGAATAATCGTGAAGCTTCAGGTTTAAACTAACAGCAAAGCAAAAAATATGAAGTTTTTTTTTTCTTCAAGAGTTACTAAATACTACTGATTAAAAGTAACAATATCCGCTAAAATAATCGAGATAGTATGTATTAGTAAAGATAGAATACAGACCAGGCCACATAGAGCTCACATCTGAATACCAGCCAGGAATAAGTGAAAGGCATTTCATTTCTTTGTCACTCACAAATTCCTCTCCCATTTTCTTTTTCTTGGTTCTAACTAAGACTAAACTTTATTTCTCCTCATATTTATAGTATAAGTACTAACTTTTCAAAAATATTATGCACCTTTTACCAACAATCCAACATGATATGTCATAATATTTTTTGTATTAAGGTTTTGACTAATCTGAAATTTTAGCTACGACAAACATACTTTTATCTAACAAAATCTCTTATCATTCCCAAAACTTGAGTTCCCAAGTCCTCTTATTAAAATAAATGAATTCTTTTCATTTCATTTGTTGTTCGATATTTGTATTAAGGCTTTAATTATCACTCCTAAATAGTGGTGGAGTTAGATTTTTTTTTTTATAAAGGAAATCAAAATATAAAAAAATAAATATATGAAAAAATTCAATGTATAGTACTGTATATATACACATTTAAAATTTATACTCCCCATCTCAACTTATGTGTCATTCTATAACTAAAGAATGAAAGATTTTGGGGTAAAACATACCCGCACCGGGTGTTTACACCAAACCAATACATGCATGTCATGTGTTTAAATTTATAGCTCATTTTACTTAATCATAATTAATTTACATGCATGCCATCCGCATAGAACCTAGTTTCTTGGGTTATTATCGATGTGGGAGGGTTTAGATCTGGGATTTATGGTGGAAAAATCCCTAAATTGGGTATTATGATCCTAGGTTTGGTCTAGGGTTATTGAGTTTGTTATAATCCGGATAATTAGACATTTGACTGTTGATCCTTGCGTAAATTAATTGCTTGTAGACCTAGAACAAGCGGAAACAATTCGGAAAGGGAAGATTCAATTTCCTTAGGGGATTCAAGCTTGGATTCGAGGTAGGTAATTGTTGTGATTTCATATGTGTGATATATGTTTGTACTTGCTTCATTATATTGCATGTATGTATGCAGATGTTGCATTATTGATCACACTAATCTTAAATGAGTATGAATGAATAACGATATGCCATGAATCACCTCTTGATTGTATGATTTTGAGAATGTACATTGTGATTGTGGTTGTGGTATGATTGAATTGTTCGGATGCCACGTACCGGCATACTTACTGGGATCGGTTGCCACGTACCGACATACTAACTGGGATCGGTTGTCACGTATCGGCATACTAATTGGGATCGGTTGCCACGTACCGGCATACTAACTGGGATCGGTTGTCACAATCCGACACACTAACTTTGGAACGGGTACCATGATCCGATACACTAACTGTTTGAGTATGGGTTCCATTAGAGGACCATTGGCTTGTCATATATACTTGCTATTGAGAATGTGAAATTGTACATTGCTCGTAAAGGATAATTGATATTGTATATGTTCGGTGTATGCATGCTTATGATGTTGTAATGACTTATATATGTTTCACTTAATGGGATAGCCGCGTGATCCTACCAGTACACTATGGTTGTGTACTGATACTGCACTTGCTTGTTCTTTGTTGAGTACACGACATCTTCAGGCAGCTATTGATAAACCTCAGCTAGATGACTATTGAGCGTGACCGGATTCAAGGGTGAACCAGTTCTTTCAGGCTGCCATGAATCTTTCTTTTTTAAGTCCACTATTTTTGGACTCAGACTATTTTTTTAAGGTGTTTGTTTAGTTTTAGGGTTGTACCCCTTGTTCTTAGAATTGTCGTTAGTAGAGTTTTGGTACAATAATTTTCAGGTTCTAGGGGTTGTTCTTCCGCATTAGTTTGGTTGGTTTTATTTAAACCTTTGGAGTTTATGGGAACTCGATACAATTACTATATTTAAACCTTCTTCCGTTTCTTTAAATGTGTAGTATTTTGGTTAAGGCTGCTTAGTTGGGTTGTAGTAATGGTTCTCCCACCGAAGGGTTAGTGTGGGAGTCAATCACGACGGTTTGGGCATGTGTATAACACGAGCTACTCCTAACTAATTTATATGACTAAAACTTGAATTTTTAAAACCTCTAGTTAAAAGTTGAAAAATCTTTTTCATTTCATATATTCGATATCCACATTAAGACTTCAATTATTATCATCTCTAAATTGTCGCGTAATAAAAATTTTTATAGAAAGAATCAAAATTTTAAAAATTACATAAATACACAATTTTTTAAAAAAGAAATTCACATATAATATCTATAAATGCATTTGAACTTTATATTCATTCGTCCTAATTTATGTGTTATTTTTTTATACCGATTAAAAAGAAAAAAATCTATATATAATATAAAGGAGAAACATAGAGAAGGTGATGTGGCACCTCTCTATAGCCTCCATTAATATTTATATTTTTTCTCCTTTTTTTTAAAGATTTTTTTCTCTTTTTTCTTAATTCTTTTCATCATTAAATATTTTCTTTATTAAATAGAAAATTCAATCATATTTACTAATCTAATTATATCTAATGAGTTACAAAAAAATCACCATCTATTCATATTCTTTACTTAAATAACATGGCTATTCAACTCCTTTCAAATCTATAAATAACAATTATCCATGGACATGTTGAATATTCATTTTTAATTTTCTCATTATTAGTGTAGTGTTTTTTCTCCTTTTTATTTTTTTTTATTCATCTTTTTCATAAGAAATCATAGAAACGATGGTGACATGATATGTGCTTCACTTTGATGAAGATCAAAGATATATATTCTTCAAATATTCATTACAAAGAGATGTTCACATTAGTTTAGTACAAGTTCATCGATATGAAGAAGGAAGCTTAATTATGTTGAAAGATTCATGAAGAGAGATGATCATAGAAGTATAAAATTTTAATGTTTCCAATATTTTAAAGGTTCATTAATGAATTATTTTGATTTTACTATTCTAAATTTTTGTCATGGTTGAAAGGTATATTATTTATGGTACATTTCTCATAGCTATTGGATATTGTTGTACTTAAAAATCTATAAATAAAATAAAGCTAAATGTTAGAAAGGTGCAACTTATTGTTATACTTTAATGTCCAAAAAATTATTTACACTCATTATTATTCTTTATTACAAAAAATTAAAAGTCTCAATATTTATTACTTCAATCTTTTAAGATATTTGTCTCTTTTTTTATTGTATTTTGTTTCCTCTTTCAATTTTGTTAAACACAATGGAGTAATACAAAAAGAAGTTGATTTGCTTTCTTTCCTAATAAAACTTAGACATTCAACAAATGTTGGATAGTTCATGCGTTTTTTTTTTTTGTCTTCATTATTTTATTTTTCCTTCTCTTATTTATATTAAAAATTTTATCTCCATAACTTATACCTATTGAACTTTTACTTTAATTAATATTATTAACTCATTTTCTTAGATTTTCATATTCATAACCGCCAGTTATTTAATTTCAAAATTTAAGATTCCTTATGATATTGCTTTAATTTTGTCAATATAAATTCATATTTTTTGTTTCATAAGATTCCTACTCAAGATTATTATTTTTATTCATATTTGAAATAGTGATATTTTATATTATTGTTGTAATATCAGATTTATACTTTAGTTTGACTCCATAAAAATTCTATTGGATGTGGATAGAAGGGGAACCGGATAACAACTCAAAAGTGCATTGATTATGATATTTTTTTTCATCTCTGTTTTTGTGATTACGGACTTAACAAAAATGTGTTATCTCTATAATTTTTTTAAATTTAGGTTTTTATAAAAATTTTAATTGTAGTAAATTACATTTTCACTTAGGCTCAAATTAGTTATTTGTAACTTTATCAGAAATAGCTAACTACGCTAACAAACATTCAAATTTTACTATATTAGCTCAAAAGATATGTATATTAAATATTGAAATACACATTTCTTAGGTGTTTCTTATGGTGAAGAACCATTTACATTTTCTTTAAAAAAAATTATTTCTTATACTTTAAAAGAATTACTAAAAGAATAATATAGGATAGACACAAAAATTAGCAATAGAGGTTTATTTAGATGATGATGATGGAAAATAAGAGAAAAATATTTATTTAGATGATAATGAAAAATAAGAGAAAAAACAAGAAAAATGAAAGGATTAAGTATCAAAGAAGAAGATTCATCATTTTTCTTCAAATAAAAAGAAGATTCATTAGATAGTAATTTAACATTTGATAAAAATAAGACAAAAAAATCAAATCCTTAAATATGTTTATTCGAATTATATGTATTAACATCATAATATATGATTTTTTTTCTTAATAAATTAGCCTTTTAATTTTGAAAAATATTTGATGATAAAAATATAATTCACTTAAGCTCTAATTCTATAAAAATATTTATTTTCTTATTTCTATAGTTAATTTTTTATTTCTTGTATCATAATTAATTTCTAAAATAAATTTACATATATTTTTTATAACTGCGTAAAGCGAAGCCAAATTTCCTAGTATCAAATAAATCAAAATATTAAATGTATCTATCTACACCACTGCGCATTAGTTAAGACTGAAAGGATTCATCACAACACAATTTTGGGTAGATAAGATATTACTACGTATAATTAAAATTCATTTTGATGGAATACACAAATGTGTGGTTGACAACTTTTGCATTTTTTTTTTAAAGTAAATTTTTGGTCCATGCCTGGACAACATTTATTGATATTTAAATCCAACAAATGAAACGTCAATTTGTACCACTGAACATTGTCCTTATTGTACAGATTGCAAAAGTATAACTAGTGTACACACATGATTTTTTTTTATCGTATTTGAATTTTATTTTTCTTTTGTTTGCAAAAAGGAAAAAATATTTATTTTTTCTATATTTGAGTATTATTTAACTATATGTGGACAAAAAATTTAAATTATGATCTCAACAATCATGCTATTCCATCTTTAAAAACAAAATCAATTTTTCAACTCGTGTTTACTTTAATACATGAACTCCAACTTTCAACCCAACTAACTTTTAATGCTTGAGCTCCAATTTTCAATTCATGCATATTACTTTTAAGGTAAAATGGTCTGATGGACCCTTGTACTTGGATGCGTTTGTATTCTGAACACTTCTACTTGATTCTTTGTCAATTGAACCCTTGAACCCAATCAAACCGAGACTTTTAAACCCCTTCAACCATGTGTGTAACTTACTCTCCATTATATAAATGACATGTCATATCCACGTCAGATATAATAATGTCATATCATAATTATTTCATAAATATTTTTAAGAGCAACTTTCACATATAGCAAACACAATAAACTTGAGCTCTAATTCTACAATAATATTGTACTGTGATTTTATCATTTTCTTATTTCTATAGTTGATTTTTTATTTCTTGTATCATAATTAATTTCTAAAATAAATTTACATATATTTTTTATAACTGTGAGAAGCATGGCCAAATTTCCTAGTGTCAAATAAATCAAAATATTAAATGTATCTATCTACACTACTGTGCATTAGTTAAGACTGGAAGGCATCACAACACAATTTTGGGTAGATAAGATATTACTACGTATAATTAAAATTCATTTTGATGGAATACACAAATGTGTGGTTGACAACTTTTGCATGTTTTTTTTTAAAGTAAATTTTTGATCCATGCCTGGACAACATTTGTTGATATTTAAATCCAACAAATGAAACGTCAATTTGTACCACTGAACATTGTCCTTATTGTACAGATTGCAAAAGTATAACTATGGTACACACGTGATTTTTTATCGTATTTGAATTTTATTTTTCTTTTGTTTGCTAAAAGGAAAAAATATTTTTTTTTTCATATTTGAGTATTATCTAACTATATGTAGAGAAAAATTTCAAATTATATTCTCAACAATCATGCTATTCCATCTTTAAAAACAAAATCAATTTTCCAATCCGTGTTTACTTTAATACATGAACTCCAACTTCCAACCCAACTAACTTTTAATGCTTGAGCTCCAATTTTCAACTCATGCATATTACTTTTAAGGTAAAATGATCTGATGCACCCTTGTACTTGTATGCGTTTGTATTCTGAACACTTCTACCTGACTCTTTGTCAATTGAATCCTTGAACCCAATCAAAACGAGACTTTTAAACCCCCTCAACCATGTGTAGCTTACTCTCCATTATATAAATGACATGTCATATCCACGTCAGATATAATAATGTCATGCTATAATTATTTCATAAATATTATTAAACTAGAGCTAGTACCTATTAAACACCTAAAATATTTAAATTGAGTATCTATTAAGTACAACATACTGATGTGGCAAAAAACGTATTCTTCACCTTCCATGAGTGCGTATAGATACCAACAAATGATATTTTCCGTTTTCTTTTTCCTGAAAAAGTACACTTATTTGATTTATTATCATTGACATTAATTAATTAGATGAAGACAATGGATAGGAGGAGTTGTTGATGCTGATGAAAGAGTGGGGAGACGATTATTTGCCTGTCAACGCCGACGGGAAGGGAAACAGTTGAAGAAGAAGATGACAGGGTGGGGTGGGGTGGGGAGGGGGTTAATTAAAAAAAAAACTATTTTTATTTTCTTACAATTCTTTTTGGATTATTTAAATAGATTTAAAAAAAATTGAATTCAACTGCCATGTGTCATTGTTTCATTTGTACACCTGCTATGTATTTGCATTTGAGCTACAAGCAATTTTTCTTTTCAACTTATTATCAATTTGTGTCCTATAGATGTAAATTTCTTAAGGTTAAAGTGTTCAATAGGTACTAACCCTAATTGAGGTGTCTAAATGAATTATGCGGACAACTTTAGGAGGCCACAGATGACTTAAGCCTTAATATTATATAACATAATTTTTATAATACAAAACATGTCACATGCACATATTTGGTGCAAAAAGATCCAAAGACCACGTTTGCTTTATTACTCTTCATAGAATTTGTATTTTGAAATGACTCTTTGGTCATAATAATTTTTACCATATAATTTGCTCGATTTCTAAAATATATTAAAGTCCTAAAATTAATTTTATCTTTACTTTTATTTGATTAGAATAATTCCATTTTAAAAAATATATTTTTGTAGTTTAAAACTTCTACAATTACGATAAAGTGGAAAAGCTATAACCATTTTTAAAAACTATAAGTATGTCACGACATAAACCATCGTGATTGACACTCACACTAACCCTCCGGTGGGAGAACCATTAATACTAATTAGCTAACCAACTTTATCAAAATACTAAGGCATTTAAAGTTACGGAAGCAAGTTTAAATAACTAAAAACTGAATTTCCCATATCTTCCAAAAGATCTAACAACTAAACAATGCGGAAGAAGTAACCTAGAATCTAAAAGTCAATGTACCAAAATATCTAACAATGAACCAAAAGTATAAACAAGAAGGGATACATCCCTAACTAATGAACTAATTAACTAACTAGAAAAGTCTTAAGTCCGAAATGTGGACATAGACGAAAGGAGAACTCATGGCAGCCTGGAAGAACTGGCTCACCCTTGAATTCGAACGATCACTGATCTTCTAAGCGAGGTCTATCAATAGCTGCCTGAAGATGCGTTGTACTCAACAAAGAAAGAGCAAGTGCAGTATCAGTACACAACCATAGTGTACTGGTAGGATCAAGCGGCTATCCCACTAAGTACAACATAAGCAAGTAAAAGCAACATTACAACATGCAACATACCGAACATATACAATATTGATTATCAAATACTCAACAATATACATTTATAACAAGTCGTTGGTCCTCTCATGGAACCCAAACCCAAACTATTAGCATACCGAAACGTGGTACCCGATCCAATAGTAATGCCGGAAATTGGCAACCGATCCCATATTTATGCCGAAACGTGGCAACCGATCCCAATTAGTTATGATGAAACGTGGCAATCGATCCCAATTAGGCATGCTCTTCCTCACTTTTCGAATAGACCAAATTATCATCAATGAAGATTATGACGAATGAATCAAAGAAATGGCTTGAACACCCCGTTCATTAAACTCATAAAAGCTGCAGGTGTATTAGTCAAATTAAAGGACATAACTAGAAACTCATAGTGCCCATAGCAGGTTCTAAATGCCGTCTTGGGCACATTCTCAGGCCTAATCTTCAACTGATGGTAGCCAGACCTTAGATCAATCTTGGAGAAAAATGATGCACCTTGCAATTGGTCGAAAAGATCATCTATTCAAGGCAAGGGATACTTGTTTCGAATAGTGACCCTAATCAATTGCCGATAATATATACACATTCTCATACTACCATTTTTTTTTTAACAAACAAAACTGAAGCACCCTATAGGGAAACACTAGGATGAATAAATCCCTTATCAAGAAGCTCTTGGATTTAGGCCTTAAGCTCTCTTAATTCTATTGGGGACATGCGATATGAAGGGATAGAAATGGGACGAGTACTAGGTTCCAAATCAAAGCAGAAATCTATATCTCTATTCGGAGGCATGTCAGGCAAATTAGTAGGAAACACTTCTCTAAATTCTGACACCACAAGAATAGACTTAATAGGTGGAGTCTCAACCTCAAAATCCCTAATGTGAGCCAAATAAGCCAAACAACCCTGCCTTACCAGTTTCCTAGCCCGCATGGAGGATATGATCTTAGCTTGCTTAGGCTTGTACACCCCTTCCTACTCTAACTTTTCCCTCCCCGGAATTTCTAAAGTTACAGACTTAGTATTACAATTTAACACAACATAATAGGGGGAGAACCAAGTCATGCCTAAGATAATATCAAAGTCAGTCATATCCAAAATCACCAAATCAGCCCAAGTCTGAAAACCCATAAACAAAATAGGACAAGCATGATAGGCGTGGGTAACTATGATTGACTCTCCAACTAGGGTAGAAACATGGATATGGGCATCAAGTATATCACAAATCATATCAAACTTTGAGGCAAATCGCACGAATACATAAGAATAAGTAGAACCCGAATCAAATAACACATTAGCCATCCGGTCACAGACAAGAATAGTACATGTGATCATTGCGTCTGACGCCTCTGCATCATTCTTGCTCGAAAAGGAGTAACATTGAGCCCTATCCTCATGTCGAGCAACTTTCCTGCCTGGTTGCACATTACCCCTGCCTGCATTACCATTTCCTCTACCTCCATGGCCTCGATGATTACCTCCTTGCCCACCTTGTGGACGCCCTCAACCATTATTACCATTCCCCGTGGGTACCACTGCTCTAGTCTGTTGATGCGCGGAATCCAACACACGTGAGTAGGGACAATCTCTCCTCATATGCCCAGGTTCTCAACAATTGTAGCAAGTAAGATCAAAAGACGATCTACTGCACGTCGAAGGTACAACTCCCTGGCTATCTTGAATCCAATTGTGAGATGAAGTTCCCGAGTAATTATCTGTAGAGGCGGGCATGTCGGACTGAATTGGGCTTGCTGCAAGTGTTGGTCTCCTTGATCCTTTAGAGTAAGAACCTTGAAAGTTACCCGAGTTCTTGGCCCTTTTTGTCAATGCTTTAGCCTGACCGTCTCGCCTCACCCCCTCCACTTTCTTAACAAAGTCTGTCACCTCATTAAAGCTTCTCCCTGCAGAGGTCATGTGAACAGATAATACCTGCAACTCATAATTAAGTTCCTTAATAAATAAGCGAATCCTCTCTTCCTCAATAGTCACCAACTGTGTAGCATATCTGGACAATGCATGAAACTTGGCCTCATAAGCAGCCACAGACATACCACCTTGTTCCAAAGCCATAAACTCATCTTTCTTACGATTTCTCAAAGTCCTAGGCACATATTTTTCTAAAAATAGAGCATGAAACTGGGTTTAAGTAAGTGGAGGTAAAACTGAAGATCTGCACTCCATATAAGCTCTCCACCACTGCTTAGCCTCACCTTGAAGCTGAAAAGTCACGAACTCAACCCCATGTTGATGAACAATTCCCAACTTATGAAGTTTGTCATAACAGTCTAAGATAAACTCATAAGCATCCTCATTCTCAGAACCAAGAAATATAGGAGACTTTAGCTTCAAAAACTTAGTCAACATTTCATGCTCATTACTAGTCATAACAGAACCCAACAAAGGACGGAAGAAAGCATCATTACCTAAATTCCCTCCCACCTTGGGGACAGTGATAGCAATAGGAGGATTGGCGGGAGCTTGAGTTGTTTGAACAGAAGGGAGCACTTCAGGACCAACCAACCCTTTCAAGAATGACATGATCTGCTGAGCTAACACTGGGTCCAAATGAGGAATACCCGTAGTGTCAGCCTACACCTCTTCCTCTTGTCCAACTTATTCAACATTCTCAACACTCTCAACATTCTCAAAATCAACATTCTCCTCTAACTCCTCATGATGCGAAGGAAGATTCTCATTTCTGAGAGCATTCTCGGCAGGAGTTCCATCCTTATTAGGTGCTACTCTTCCCCGGTCTCTACCCCTAGCTCTTCCTCTACCCCTACCTTGACCGTGACTTCTCACTGCAGATTCCTCAACTGGAGCATTGACGGGAGCTACGATCCTGACGCCATTAAATCTAGTATTAACCATCTGCGGACAGAAGAGTGAAGGAGGTTAGATACCAATTCGAATTGATAGATACCAATTGGAATCAAGTTATAGCACGAAAGGAGACAAGATAAAACAGATAGATTTCCTAAAGTCCTATAGCTTCTCGAAGAAAAGTACAGACATATCCGTACTGTTCCGCAAGACTCTACTAGACTCATTTTGGTACATCGAGATCAACGAACCTACACTCCGATACCAACTTTGTCATGACCCAGACCATCGTTATTGACACCCACACTAACCCTCCGGTGGGAGAACCATTAATATTAATTAGCTAACAAACTTTATCAAAATTCTAAGGCATTTAAAGTAACAAAAGCAAGTTTAAATAACTAAAAATTGAAGTTCCCATAAACTTCCAAAAGATCTAACAACTAAACAATGCGGAAGAAGTAACCTAGAATCTGAAAGTCAATGTACCAAAATATGTAACAATGAACCAAAAGTCTAAACAAGAAGGGATACATCCCCAATTAATGGACTAATTAACTAACTAGAAAAGTCTAAGTCCGAAATGTGGACATAGACGAAAGGAGAACTCATGGCAGCTTGGAAGAACTGGCTCGCCCTTAAATTCAATCGATCACTGATCTTGTAAGCGAGGTATATCAATAGCCGACTAAAGATGCCCTGTACTTAACAAAGAAAGAGCAAGTGCAGTATTAGTACACAACCACAGTGTACTGGTAGGATCACACGACTATCCCACTAAGTGCAACATAAGCAAGTAAAAGTAACATTACAATAAACAACATATCGAACATATGCAATATTGATTATTGAATGCTCAACAATATACATTTATAACAAGTCATTGGTCCTCTCATGGAACCCCAATCCAAACTGTTAGCGTAGCAAAACGTGGTAGCCGATCCAATAGTTGTGCTGGAACGTGGCAACTGATCCCAATTAGTTATGCCGGAATGTGGCAACCGATCCATTCACCACACCACAATCACAACCACAAGTATATTCTCAAAAATCATACAATCAAGAAGTGATTCATGGAATATAGTTATTCGTTCATCTTCATTTACATTTAGTGTGATCAATAATGCAACATTCACATACATACATGCAGCATAATGAAGCATGATCCAACTTATATTACACAATCATAGAATCACAACCATCACCTACCTCGAAACAAGCTTGAAACCCTAAGAAACTTGATTCTTCCTTTTTCAAATTCGTTCCGCTTGTTATTGGTCTACAAATAATCATAATAACACGGAAATCAATAAATAATCACTAATTACCGGAACTACCAACAATTTAATCAACCTAGATCATACCTATGATCCCAAGTACCCAAAATAGGGTTTTTCCCACCATAGATTCTTGATCGAAACCCTCCCCCATCGATAACTACCCATTAGATTACATTCTACGGATCGAAAAATGGATTCAGGGAGTTAAAATCTTACATTTAGCTTCAAGAATGGTGGAAAACTATCAAGAATCGCCCGGGGTTCGTTCCTTAGCTCTAAAAACTAAAAAATGCAGAATAAAGACGTTTTGGGGTTTATTTACTACTTTAAGTCTTGTCTGGCCCGCCACACCGACCCTCACCCCGCTACAACGACCTCGCCAGAGCAACCAAAACCACCGCCAAGGCGGCTTGCACGAAACAGTGAGCTATTTTAATGATTCCAAGACCTCCATTTCACAACACACCTGTAACCAACGACGCTCAGAAAATACCGTTACGCTAAGATTGATTTCGGGAGTCTACTTGCCCGAATTGAATTCCATCTAGTCGTACGGGTTCCTTAACGACTTATCTATCTACTCATGTAATCAAAGTCATAATTAAATCACCAGATTGTTACCAGATTTTTCTACACCTTAATGTTTCCGATTTCGTCCAAACGTGGACTAGGTTGGGAAATTTCAAGTTACTACGAAAAAGTTTTCCGACCCAAAAAAATTTTCCGTTGGCTTTTCTATAACGACGGAACCCGATCGTTACAAAGTATTAAATTAAAAAAATTAAATATTTATCTATAAATATTATGTTTATTATGTAGTTTAGTAAAATTGAAATTTTAAAACTTCTATAATCAAGACAAAGTGGAAACATTGTAACCATCTAAAAAATTATTTAGTATTAAATTAAAATTTTAAACCTTACTGTCAATTAACTTTTTAAAATCATTTCAACATAATTTTTTTTTATCGTTAATCCCAAATTCAAAAGCAAATATACATTTTATTTAAAGTTGTGAGTTGATTAAGATTCAAGAATGAAACATAAATATTAAAGAGAATATTTATTTTCCGTGAATAAAATAACGTAATATAAATAACTATACATAATATCATTGAGATTGTCAATAATAAAGAAGGAGGAGGTAAAATCATATGAACTAATAAATAATAAAAAATTTAAAGTTGATTATTTGGTAACTTTGTTTCAAATACTCCAAGAGAAAGGATAAAACATCAAAAATTTATTTTACTATTAAGTGGTGAAGTAACCTAACTTTAAAATTGATATTTTTCTGCACATTTAATTAAAAGAGATCAACATAATTCACCGCTTCAAAGCTCTCCAGATTTTTGTGAGAAAATATTTTCAAGTTACTTTGTCGTAAATGCTAATGGGAATCTTCCGTTTGCCTCCTCTCTTTAATCACATCAGCCCGCCGTATCTCTTTCATCCTTTGAACTTCCTTCCACATATTCAGTAAAAGTATTTAAAAATAAATAGAGATTGAAAAAGAAGTTACTCTTTTACCGTTTTTAAGATAACTATTGTCACTTATTCCTAAATATTTGACTTTATCTTATATTACGGTTAGATTTTGAATTTTACTATTTTTATCAAAATAAATCTTTCAATAATAATTTATTTATTTAGCTTTATTTGTTTAGATTTTGAAGTTTTTTTTTCCACCTAAACTTTAAAATACCAATTTTTTTTTATATATATAATAAATTTTATAACTTGTTTATACGTGGGCACTTTTAGATATATATAGTTAAAAATAGTTAAAATTAAAAATATGATAAATTTCCCCAAAATAAGGAATCACATACGTCATTTAAGTTTTTTTTATAAGATTTTTAAAAAAAATTTAATAACTGAATATTAAAACTTTACAAAATTTTAAATTGGTTATTTTCTTTACAACTCATAATTTTAAATAAATAAACTTAATTTATGTGACAGATTTTGTCTTTCATACTATATATAAATAGATAGATTTAATCTAATTTTAAATTTATAATAATTCAATTAAAGTGTTAACTTATCTGTTCTTTAAAATTTTAATTAAATTTTAATTTTTAAGTTTAAGGTGCTTATGTGACAGATTTTGTCTTTCATACCATCTATAAATAGATAGATTTAATCTTATTTCAAATTTATAATAATTCAATTAAAGTGTTATTCTTTTATCGATTTGGAAAACAATACCTATTTACAATAATTTGTCGCAACTAACACTTTGTTTAATTATTTAAAAAAATCAGATTTTAGAATTATCTTTAATATTTATCATGAAAGTAAATTTCAACCTTTTATAAAGAAGTATTTTTTAATAATTTATAAATTGGATTTTAAAATTTATTAAATATGTTTTTTAAAATGTTGAAAGTTGTCATTATTTGTGTAAGTTGATGACATGTGTCTATTTTTTTTTCCAAATTTTGAATTTATAATATTTATTTAGTTATATATTATTTAATTATTTATCATTTAAAATTCTAAAAGATTGTGGTGCTAACATGTGGCGTTATTCCTTCTCCTATTATATATAGATAGATTATTATTTTATTTTATTTTAAGTAAAAAAAAACTATTGAGTCTTTTTCTCATAATATTATCTTTCATTTGTTAACATTTTTAATTAGTTTATATTTTCGAGAAGAATAGTTTGGAAATAAATAAAAAGTATTAATAATGAAAAATAAGCTATAATTTAT